>JAKOGI010000078.1:0-215000 GCA_029747015.1 Carnegiea gigantea
AGTGTTTAATTTTCTTTTTGTGGGGTATTTTACAGTTCATTCATCCTATCATTAATTCCGCGTATCCTTGCCGTGTCGATTTTCTCCCCTCGCTTCCCATCCGCTATTTCCTCACTTGTCTTGTTGTCGGCTGTAGTCGTTTTCAGATCTGAATTCTGGGATTTCTGACCCAATTTGAAACCGTAGTCTCTCCACCTTCAACTTGTTCGCGGGTAATTACTTGCCCATCTTCTTAATATTTTCTTGTGTTAATTTCTCTT
Source organism: Carnegiea gigantea (assembly GCA_029747015.1). NCBI lineage: Eukaryota > Viridiplantae > Streptophyta > Magnoliopsida > Caryophyllales > Cactaceae > Carnegiea > Carnegiea gigantea. The sequence continues at coordinate 261 of JAKOGI010000078.1, forward strand.
GCACTTTTAGAGCATTCGTGGGTTATCGAATACCCGCGTAATTCTTTGTTCTCTGCATCTTATTTCTTTTGGTTTGCCGCAGATCCCAAGTCTTTATTGAGCTTTTATGCTGAGATAAGTTGGAAGGCATTCTAGGGTTAGTCCAATTTTGGATATTGGAACTGGGTTTTCAGTTAAAAGCAGGGTAATTACAGTGAAGGGATCTGCAGTGGAGCTTCTTGCATGTCTTGTTAAGTAATGAGTAGATAGAATTTAGAATTCCTTTGAATCTTATGTCATTTTTGAGGAGAGAGAATTTGGTGATTTGAAGGATTTGGGTAACAGGGGGTTGGTGGAAGTGAAAATGGGGTCTAGAGAAGGGAGGAAGCAGCATAGGCAGCAGCATGATCTTATCCCTCTCGCTGCTTTGATTAGCAAAGAAATGAAGAATGAGAAGATGGGGAAGCCAACAGTTAAGTATGGTCATGCAGCTCAGTCTAAGAAAGGGGAGGATTATTTCTTGGTGAAGACTGATTGCCAGAGAGTACCAGGCAATTCCGCTTCAACCTTTTCAGTGTATGCTGTATGTATCAGCCCTTGTCACTTCTTATTGTTGTGTAATAAGCAATTTGTGGATCTCCAGCCTTTTGAGGGATATATTAGAAAATCAATCTGTGACTGAAATTGTATTGCAGTAGATTTCTTTCTTTACAGATTATGCATATTCAATGATTTTGGAGCTTATTCTTATTGTGAGGCTTAGAAACTGCTGATGGTCTTTCATTAATTGGCCGTATCAGTTGTCATGTGATGCATTATCTTGTTCGGCGTAAGGCTGTGTGTAGTCGGACCCTCCCAGAGCCACTGGTGGTGGAATTGTTGCTGGGCATTATTCTTGCTGTTCTTGCTAAGCTTGTCACGGATTAAATCACTTTCTAGATGTTTTATTCCTGGATTTGTGCTGGATTCATCGTTAAAGGGATTCTCTTAGGCCCGCTGTACTGTGTCTCAATTCATATCTATCGGGATGTAATACTGCGAACCCCAGCTAAATCTGTTATTATCTTTGAATTTGGTTCCAGTTTGTACCTTCCCTTACATCATGGTTATCTTACTAACTGTGTTGCCCGTTGCATTAAGAGATATTAACATCTATCCCCTTGACCTAATTCAAAATAGTTTTTTCTCTCCTCATATTTTTCCCCTTTTTACATTCAAACTCAATATTATTTGACCCCTTAACGCTGACATGCTAGATGCAAAACTAGCCACGTGGATGCATAACTGATAGCCAAGTCGGGGGAGGGGGAGGGGGGGGTTCAAGGGAAAAGGGGTAGATGCCAATATCTTATTGCATTAAACAATGGATTGCCAAGTATGTTATGCATAATTCAAAGTCTTCATTTCTTAGGAATTTGGTCATGTCAGTTGATCAGTTGACCAAGCATTTGTTTACTGCTGTTTATTAATTTTTTGATTCAGGGGCAAGAGAAGAAAGTTAGAATTTTGACTTTCGCAAACTTTGCATCTCTGATTAAAAACTGAATCATGTTCTTGCTATCCTTGCCCGATGCTTGATGGGTTACTGATTTATTTTTGTACAATTTGCATGGTTGAAGACAAGGCATGAGTTATAATTTGTAATCTGAATGGCAAGGTCACGATTTCTTTTGATCTGAGTTGTGGACATCCTGATGAATTCCAGTGTTCCTGATTAAGCAGGTGTATGGGTGCTTATGTAGTTGATGAGTTATTCTTTCTTTTCCTGTGGCATTTCAGATCTTTGATGGGCATAATGGAAATGCTGCTGCAGTATACTCGAGGGAAAGCTTGCTAAGCCATGTGTTAAGTGCAATCCCTCGAGGACTTGGGCGGGATGAATGGCTGCATGCCTTACCTCGGGCACTAGTTGCAGGATTTGTGAAGACTGATAAAGAATTTCAGCGCAAAGGTACTCAGTCTTCTGGATTTTTTCTTGCGTGTTCTTTCTAATTTTGTGTATAATGCTTAAAGCTTTTTACATCTAACAATTCCATCTCCATTTTGTATAATCAGGGGAAACTTCTGGAACCACAGCTACTTTTGTTATTGTGGACAGATGGACAGTTACTGTTGCATGTGTTGGTGATTCCCGTTGCATTTTAGATGTCCAAGGAGGGGCAGTTTCAGATTTGACTGTTGATCATAGACTGGAAGATAATGTGGAAGAGTATGTGCTTTTTCTAAAATTTTGGTGGTTCTATTCTCTTTCCTGAAACCTTCCTACCTGTATGGATGATTTAAATGTGAGGCAATTTACAGAAGGGAGCGTGTTACTGCAAGTGGAGGTGAAGTTGGGAGGCTTAGTATTGTTGGAGGTGTAGAGGTGAGATGTTTGCCTCTTGACATTTGATATTCTTGCATGTGTTTTTTTTTTTTTTTTTTGTTGAGGGCTGTAAAGTCTTTTATGTATTTGTTTCAATTGGCAATGTTGATAGGTTGCGTTTTCTAACACGAATGCTTACATTTTGCAGATAGGGCCCCTTTGCTGTTGGCCAGGGGGTTTGTGCCTTTCCAGATCAATTGGAGATGTGGACGTTGGAGAATTCATAGTTCCAGTTCCTTATGTTAAGCAAGTCAAGGTATCTATACTCTGCCTCTGTTTGCAAGTTACAGCATTTTCAGTTTTTTTTTTGTTTTTTGTTTTTTATTTTTTGGGACCAGTGCCTCTGATATGAGTATGACCCTCACTGCTAGCACCAGGGGGGTGGTGATGGCATGGGCACACCTTGATACCAACAGCTCACACATTTCCCTTCAATTGTTATGACAGCTATCAAATGCCGGGGGGAGACTCATTATTGCATCAGATGGTATCTGGGATGCTCTATCTTCGGATATGGCTGCAAAGTCCTGTCGAGGGTTGCCTGCCGAACTTGCCGCTAGACAAGTTGTGAAGGCAAGGCTCATTCTTTAATATGGTACTATTGATGATTCAAATGGACCGAGCAACTAGTAATCTGTAACATTGGAGGCATTATATGACAATAAAATGTGGTGGCTTGGGTCATTCTCTCACCGTAAAATAAAAATAATGCCAACAATGCTGGAAATTCATTGTGAATTTTTTGGTTTTGTCAGGAAGCATTGAGGACAAGGGGTCTCAAGGATGATACAACCTGCATAGTAGTTGACATAATCCCACCAGAAAATCCCTTGCCGCCTGTACCACCTCCTAAGAAGCAGAACAAACTCAAAGCTTTATTTTTCTGGAAGAAAGCTCGTGAATCTTCTAGCAAATTATCAAAGAAGTTGTCAGCCATGAGTATTGTGGAAGAGCTATTTGAAGAAGGCTCAGCAATGCTGGCAGAGAGGTCAGTAATATCTTTCATTCTGTGGATAATTAGAATCCAAATCATGCATACGAATACCATAATTTTTATTGCCTTCTGGATAAGGAAACTTTAAAAGTTATACAGAAGCAACTTTTTTTGAAGTTAGTCCTTGATGATGAGACCATGCGGGTGAAGAACATGTTGGCAACTGGAAGTTGCAAAGTGCCTTTACCTGTCTTCTTTGAAACTTCATCAGTATATTCTAGGAGTTGTTCAGCTCTAGTTAATTTCAGATCAGGTCAGAACCCAGAACAAGTTGATGAAGTTAGATCGGATCCAAGTTCGGTTAATTTTGGGGTTTGTGGTCACATTACGGTAATAAACTTGTCAAGGAATGGGAATGATATTGGTCACTCAACTGCTCAGCTTGGATTGGAATCAAAATCGGTTACCTTATTTTAGTCAGATAATGCTGTATATGTTAGTTTCCTGGATGATCTGCAGGCTCTACCTTAGATTTCAGAGAACTGAAAGCCAGAGTTTCATGCCGTTGGATTTCTGTAATCTTCTGTTGAATTTTCCTGATAGTTTTCTGATTTGCTAATTTTGAAACATTGTTCAATTTTGTGGATAAAATTTCTATGAGAGCCTTAGAATTAACAAGAAAAGATCTTTATTCTTTAGTAATAGACTTTGGTGCTGACAGCAGGGGACTTGGGAAAATCCATTGGATCCATGTCTGATTGTTTGTAGCATAGTGGTGCCAACATAATAAGCTACAAGGTTGTATCGTAGAATCCTATTGTGATGAGGTTGGGGAATCCTTTAGTTTGTCTGTATGGAAGCTATAAACATTGTGAATCCTAAGTTTAGCAAGCAGAGTTAGCTTATAGTCCGTCTCATCGTCTAACATTTCAGCCCCACTTGGTGGGACCAACTTTGGAATAAGAATATATTACGTCTATTGATATTTTTGTATTGTGTTGATCTCAGCTAAGATTATCTATGCACTTTTATTGGTGGCAGATTGGGAGATGATCATTCCTTGGCACAATCAACATCCGGTCTTTTCACTTGTGCTATTTGCCAAGTAGACCTAGCTCAGAGTGAGGGCATTTCAGTGCACGCTGGTTCCATCTTCTCCACCAGCATCAAGCCTTGGCAAGGTCCTTTCCTATGTACTGATTGCCGGAACAAGAAAGACGCCATGGAAGGAAAACGCCCAAGTGGAATCAAAGTCGCTTAATATCCATATATGAAATGCTTCATCTTCAAGTAGTTAATTGATTCTTCTTCCATCCAATTCTTTTAATCCTTAATTTCTTGATGGGTGGGTAATTTCTTGATGGGTGGGCAGTTCTTTGAATTTTCGTTAAGTGATGATTTTAACTATGTGGTTCGACGGTATAGATAGTAGTTAGAAGTAATTCATTTCATAGGACAATTTATCAACGTAATGGTATTAGCAAGGACTAGGATGAGATTTGTGCCTCAACCTAAGTTCAGATGGGAGGAAGCCCAGGGGGCATTTATTCTTTGTGTATAGTAAGTAACTTGTAGTAGAATTCCCACTCTTGGTCGGTGTCACAAGTATCTGAACCTGAAGTACACCCATTGCAATTGGTTGATTATTGTTGGATTGGATCGGTATGGTTTGTGTTTGAATTCTACTGGTTGGTCATGGTTTGGCTGGCTTTTGCCTTGGGTCTATAATGTTGTAGATAAAGTTGGGCAAAGTTAATCCAACATAATTACTGATTTGAAATTGATATGAAGTTAAAACAGCTCTATGTATGGACTTTCAAACCATTTAATTAAATGGCTTGATACATTGGATCTGCTTAATTAAACGGGGTTTATCGGTTTGGTTTAGGTTATGGGTTAGATTTAGGGTGATATTATTGACACGAAAAAAAAAAAATCTATCTAATACGTTAATTAAATATGTCAAATAATTCAACTCATTTATCATTTATCGGTTTTTGTTGATAAGCCAAGATTGGAAATAAATATAAAAATGTGAAATATGATAAGTTGAGAGATAAGCCGAGATTGGAAATAAATGTAAAAATGTGAAATATGATAAGTTCAGAGAGTTTTAGACGGTAACTGCTGATGTAACGTGTACAACTTAATTATTAAGGGTATGTAATGACATTTTAGTTCAACATGTTAAATGGATAAATGGGTATCAAATAAGCTGAATTTGACCCATTTAAAAATTAAATTGACATAGTTTAAGGTTTTTCAACTTGTTTAATAAACAAGTTATATTCAATTCAAGGGATTGTGAATCCGTTTAAATTTAACACAAATATAACTCAACCTGACCTATTTTCCAACTCCAGTGGTAGCTTAGGTAAATATCAGATGGGGTCGATATTGATGGAGTTCATGTTGCTTCTGTGCACCCTTGGGTAAAGCCGAAGTACTCAAAATCAAGTGCTGCACTGCTGTTTGCCTCCGGAAATATTCCCATCCATGCGTAACAAGCATTCATAATCTTAAGCATTTTGTGCAAATAATACCCCCCCCCCCCCCAATGTTCCCTTCCTCTTCCTCATTTTAATGTATTCCAGGAAAGGATAAAATGAGTTGAATAACCTTTCTCGTCCTCTCCACCCCCACTCTTCCCTCTATTGAACTGTGGGTCTTGGAGTAGGGAGGCTGTTTTATTTTTGATAACTTGAACCTAGAATGCAAACATCGGTTTCCTTGCATGCACTAATGAAATTGTAAGACTGCTTTCATTTTGAATCTTCTTATATCTGCAAAAGCGAGAGACACACTAACAATGGTTCTTCTTGTTGAACCAAGAACGGAAATAGGTTAGAAGCATGGCCCTAAACCAAAAAACTCTCCTATTTTATTTCTTATTTTTTTTAAAGAGGCGGGCCCAGGGGCTGTTGGTTCTGTTCGGAGACCTGAGAATTATCTGCCCTTGAAGTCAATGGGCAAGGGTCATAGAGAAGTCAACATTCTGTTCACCCTGCACTGTATGGAACTGGTTGTTCCGAAGACTATTAAATTTTCAGCTACTACCTATAACCAATGTAGTCTTGGATGAGTGAACCTGAGTGAACCCTGCTTATCTTTTCCCATTTTCATCAGCCACCATTGCTGCAGCTAGATATTTGAGCAAAATGGTACAGATTTCTTTTCATGCACTATGTGCTTCCTCATTTTTATTACTTGCACCATGACGCCCACATCTAAAGCTGAAGCTTTAGATACAAGGCATGCTCTGCAAACCGTTCCAATGATCAGAATATGAGCTTATTCTATAGTCTTCCAAGTTCAGTGCAGAAGAGTCAGACCAAGAGATATGTTTGTTTCTTACAATAGTGGTATGAATGGATCAGTTTTTTACTCCTTGAAAAGATCAGTATCAGGATAGACTAAGAGCGAGATGAAGTCATGCACTCTTAAATTTACTGCTGCGGTGCCTGGGACAAATTAGGATGAGCTCAATAACGGCAATGTACACCAAGTGTCTTGCAGAAGGGGTTCGAGTTGGAGTATGAAGTTGACTTGGCAGCCTGCTCTCCATGCCAAAACTCTGGCGGCCACTGTGGATCATCGCACTCCTTATCACTGGAGTTTGTGCGTCACTGCTCTGCTGGATCTCAGCCACTACTGCATCCCAAATCAGGTGCTGCCCTTCTATCGGCCAACTGTCTCCATCTCTGCCATGTTTATAAGTAGTTAAGACAGCATATTCATGCATCTAACACATGATTTGGCTCATAACCCTGTTTATAATGACTTTCTTCATTGAATGCTGTAATAAAGTTTAGAAAGGTTTTTTTTTGGGGGGGGGGGGGGACTAGCCTAGCACGAGGGATCAATGCGTTAAATGTGCAAAATGAATGAATATTCGTACCTGCAGTTTAAGGTTAGTATGGCTGTGGAGTTCTAGGGATTTGGTTTTAAATGTCCATGGTGAAACAAAGTCATAAAAACATGCAGCAAAATAACCATTAAACAACAGTGTCATGATTGAGGGTACAATCCGCTTTATCAGAGTCCCTGGTGAGTTATGCTATTCTTGGTTAGTGGCTTCACTGTGTTTGTATGGTCTTCTATATGCTAAATGCATATAAACAATATTTTCTTCTTATGTCATGTACGTTAGCGTGATTAACAGAAGAAATGGTTTTGTTCATCACTGATAAATTCCTATGTGTTGAATGCAAGATGAAGTGAATCGATTATAATTGGAGCCGGAGCAGGTGTTATTGATGACTTAAAATGTAATATTCCACAATGTTCAGTGTACATTATTAAAGTCGGATAATCTTTATCCTTGTAGTCACGGCTGCTTCAGCATTGGGTGTGATCATGTTGATACTTCTAGTCATCTGTTCATGAAGACGACATTTGATAAATAAGTTTATGCAGAGCAAGGCAATCAGGAACGACAGAGAGAAACAGCCAAAATGTGGAGGCCTTTCTGAAAAGCTATGGATCCCTTGCCCCCATACGATACAGATACACCGATATAAAGAAATTGACAAAATCCTTTAAAGATACACTTGGTGAAGGAGGTTATGGTCATGTCTACAAAGTACGCATCGACGGCCATTCTATGGCAGTGAAGGTGTTGAAGGTTCTGAAGGGTAGTGGTGAAGAATTCCTCCACGGGGTTCTTAGCATCAGTAGAACTAGCCACGTGAACGTTGTCACCCTATTAGGGCTTCGTTTAGATGGAAAGAGAGGAGCTCTCATTTGCGAGTTCTTACCGAGCGGATCTCTGGAGAAATTTACTCATGGTGCAAGTGGTGGCCAAGCATTGCCAAGTGAAACCATGTTCAGCATTGCAGTTGGCATTACTAAGGGGCTAGACGACTTACACGAAGGTTATAACACAAGAATTTTGCATTTTGACAATAAACCTCATAATATTCTACTTGATGAAAAAATCTGCCCAAAGATTTCCAACTTTGGCCTTGCGAGATTGTTTCCAAAAGAACAGTCACATATGTCAACGTTGGAAGCAAGAGGGACAATTGGGGAGATTGCTCCGGAAGTATTTTGTCGGAATTTCTGAGGCATGTCTCATAAATCAGATGTGTGCAGGTTTGGGATGATGGCATTAGACATGGTCTATGGCAGGACAAATATTTCTGCTGAAGTTTAACACAGCAGTACGTGACTTGAATTTTCCACAGTGGATATGCGATCGGCATTGAAGTTGGGGAAGAATTTGCATTACAAGAGAGTACGGATGATGAAGAAAGAAAGTTACAGAGGGCATTGATGAACAAAGTAGTAGAGATGCTAGAAGGAAGCCTTGAGTGACTACAAATGGCCCCTAAACCAGGTCTATCATCAGATCTATCTTCGTCTTCGATATCAACATTTGATTCTACCAGCATATCGCAATCAACAACACAATATTCAAGGTTAGTTTACACTTTTGGAATTTAAGCTTATTCCTAGAATGTGAGCACAGAGCAACTTATAATTATATGTGATAAAATTACATCCTAAGCTTGTTGATTTTGCAGTGTACTGACAGCTCAGCAAACTGGATGCAGGTGGAACTAGGAGGTGTGCAATAACAGAGGGACCAAAGCATCAGATGCAATACGTTCTTACTCTTGAATGCAGTGGGAAAACAATCTTGTTTGTTGTTTCCATTGTATATTACGTAATTTCATCGTTACTCTTTTCTTTTCATCTTGCAACTGTTTGCTAGGAACGTGCAATGATGAACTTCTAAAGGCAAGGAAGGGTCAGTCAATGCAATGCTGGGTTCATTCAGAGATGGTTTGGGAGTCCCCTTGAAATCTTGAATGTTGGCACAAACAAGGCAATGATAGATTTGGGAAAGGCAATGACAGTCGTTACTCTTTTCTTTTCATCTTGCAACTGTTTGCTAGGAACGTGCAATGATGAACTTCTAAAGGCAAGGAAGGGTCAGTCAATGCAATGCTGGGTTCATTCAGAGATGGTTTGGGAGTCCCCTTGAAATCTTGAATGTTGGCACAAACAAGGCAATGATAGATTTGGGAAAGGCAATGACAGGCAACATCAGATAGCACATCTAATGCTCTTTCAGACTACCTTAAAACATGTCCATTTGCCCAAGCCAATTAACATAATCTTCAACAACATTATCCATCAATCAAGCTTTTCATCAGCCAGCGACTTCACAAATTAGCATGAGTATCCAAATTCCTTCAACAGTGATTGGAGTTTTAATTCTGGAGATAAAAGCTAATGACTTCAGGAGAGAATCCACCAACCTCAAGCATCTCAATTGCTTAATGAAATCATAAGTAGTTGTTCTTGCAATTTCTCTCCTCTCTTAGTTCTCCTTCTTCCTCCTCTGAAAAGCCAATTCGCCAAACGTCAAATAAATACTTCGGGTCTAAAAAGCTAATTTTGGCTAAAATAAATAAATAAAAAAATCCCCACAAAGCAGATAGCTATGTGTTTGTATATCCAAGTATACACCAAATATTAAGGACACAAACTAATTTTAAAACCATGGTAGGTTTTAAGTTCTTTAAGTTAGATGTCCATTAAAAAACTTAGAAAAAAAGTTCACACATTTGTAATGTTATCTGTCTCACAAATAGAGATGCATAACTATGGAGGACGATTGCAGATTGAGATTCTTTTTTGAAAAAAATAATAATAACTAGGAGTAGAATATGAATATCCGTGCCTATATTGAATATAAATACTCCGAGATCAATCAACAGCCTGTTTATCATTCCTAATGAGTGATCTACAAAGGCTTATAATGACTTGCTTATTACTCATATCATGCGTTAAACTCCATCACGTGCTTATTATACACGGCAAAGCTGGAATTCAGACTAGCTGAGTCAGTTTGCAACTTGCAAAAAAGCAGAGAGTCAAACAAAATACTCGTCAAAGTCAAGACTCACGGCTAGAACGGGTCACAATTTTGGGCACATCACCAATTCACCATTCATAGATCTAAATTCTAAACAATCGTCACCCACCACCTTCTTGATGATTCCAAGATGAACTACTATTACTTCCTCTTCACCCTCGCTCTGATACTGCATATTTGTTCCTCATCTGATCCTTATTTCAACACCTGTTTTTCAGCAAAATGTGGGGATGTAAAAATTACTTATCCTTTCTATACTGCCAATCAGCAAAAGTTACATTGTGGGTATCCTGGGTTTGAGGTCTCCTGTCAAAATGGGTCATCTCCATACCTCAATATATCAGGCAGCAACTATGTGATCAAAAAGATATGGTATGAAAATCAGACATTTGAAGTTGTCAACTCTATTTTCCTCCCCTCTGCAACTCAAACACCTAATTGTTCGGGTTCGATTCGAAACATGACTTTGGATTCCAGTTTGTTCAACTTTGCAGCCAGTCATAATGAGTTGATTTTGCTGGTTAATTGCCCACAAAATTCTTCGACAAAGTATAAGCAGTATATGGTGAACTGTGGCGCTTTAGCTATGGAGGAAAATGACCCTGAATTTGAGGGTTTGAAACACAAGTGTGATAGAGTTGTTTTAGTACCTTATGAAGGGGAGAAAGAGAGTTTTACAGAGGTGTTGAGGAGGGGAGTTGCGCTCCGCTGGGTGGCTAATAATTGCAGTGATTGTGCACACAGTGGAGGGCAGTGTGGGTATAATCAGACTTCATCTGCATTTCAGTGCTATTGTTCTGATGGGTCTTATTCTCATCAATGTCAAGGTAATCCCCCCCCCCCCCAAAAAAACCTCACTTTCTCTGTCTGTCTGTCTGTCTTTTGGCCGAAGTAACATCATGCGATCTGATCAAAAAGTTTGAAAAGACAATGTATTGATTGTTCTACTATTCTGTCCATCAAGAAGAAGACCAATCTATAAGATTCTGTTTCCAGGATCATTTAGAGGAACAACGGAGAACCAAAATGCAGAGCCTTTTTGAAAATTTATGCATCCCTAGTCACCAAAATCATACATGTACAGAGATGAGGAGAATGACTAATTCCATCAAAGAAAAGCTCTGTTGAGCACACTTTGCAGAGGAAAACTTGTTAATGTCTGAATGAACCTAATGATTGACTATAATATTCCACAAGATGGTGCATTTGCTCACATTTAGACTGTAGACTACTATCAAGTACGTGTTGCCAGCCAGTTCATCACTCTTAAGCCTTTCTCATCAAGCTCCACCAGAGCAATAGAGTAGCGAAGTTTTAAGCTTAACAGTTTGATGCGTCTCCCCCCCCCCCCCCAAAGCCCATGTGGCATGGTATACCTTCTATCAGATGGACCAGCTACCATCTACATGAAGCCGTTGCAGCCTAGGCCACTGAGGGAGAAAGCTCATATTTCTCCTTTAAACCAGAAGTGCTATCCATCCTGCTAATCATGGGATATGATGTTGCCAAATAAGAGGTATAGCTACCCCGAGTGTGATTGTAGGAGTTCCTTATGGGATCATTATTAAATGCCAGTGGATGAAACAAGGTGAGGTGAAAGTGAAGTCATCAACACAAGAAGGTCAAATAATCAAGCAATCTCATCATAAAGGGAGGAATCAAGATTAGGGGAGGGTCTCCTCAAATGTGTTTTAGTGAGGCATTTGTAACTGTCTACGAACAAACATGCACTTGCGAGGACAGTTACAGACAAAGTGAGTGCATCCAAAAGCTGAGTGCCTAAGCAGGAACTATGGTGCCTTTGGTACCAACGCTTGCAGCCTATTATTTTGCATGTCCAATTAGGATTTATACTTTATTGTCACGTCACGTCGTTGCGCTCTTCCTGGTTGTTGACGACAATGTCTGTTTGGTCTTATGCTAGATATAAAAACAACATTGTCTTCTAATGTCATCTTAATGTGATTAAAAATAAAAAATGTTCGCCATTGAGCATTCATAATTTCCTTTGTGGTAATTGCAGGAAGAAGAAGCAAATTCATTATCATCAGATCAGGTATTAAACATGTAAAATATTACATCCAACTTATGTTTAGTATCCAGCTAAAGTTGGATCATTTTTATCCTTGCAGTTGCAGCTGCTTCAGCGATCGCTATAGTTCTATTGGTGGTTCTGGTCATATACTTACGAAGAAGACATGCAGCCAAGAAATCTACATTTATGTGGATTCGAGGAAAAATAGACAACCAAAACGTGGAGGCCTTTCTGAAGAGCTACGGATCCCTTGCTCCCAAAAGATACAGATACGCGGATATAAAGAACATGACCAAGTCCTTCAAAGATAGACTTGGTGAAGGAGGTTATGGTCATGTCTACAAAGGAAAACTTGTTGACGGACGTAACGTGGCCGTGAAGGTGTTGAAGAAATTAAAGGGCAATGGAGAAGAGTTCATCAATGAGGTCCTTAGCATAAGTAGAACCAATCACGTGAACATAGTCACTCTTTTAGGTTTCTGCTTTGAAGGAAAGAAAAGAGCTCTTGTTTACGAGTTCTTGCCAAATGGGTCACTGGAGAAATTTATTCATGGTGCACGTAGTAGCCAGACATTGCCATGTGAGACCCTGTTCAGCATTTCAGTTGGCATTGCTAAGGGACTAGACTACTTGCACCGAGGTTGCAACACAAGAATTTTGCATTTTGACATTAAGCCTCACAATATTCTACTTGACGAAAAATTCTGCCCAAAGATTTCTGACTTTGGACTAGCTAGATTGTTTCCAAAAGAACAGTCTCACATATCAACTATGGAAGCAAGAGGGACAATTGGGTATATTGCTCCAGAAGTATTTTGCAGAAACTTTGGCGGCGTTTCCCATAAATCAGATGTGTATAGTTTTGGCATGATGGTCATAGACATGGTCTGCGGTAGGACAAATACTTCCGCTGATGTTCAACATAGCAGTGACTTGTATTTTCCGGAATGGATATACAATCAACTTGAAGTTGAGCAAGGAACAGCACTACAAGGGATTATGAATGACGAAGAAAACAAGATACAGAGAAAGATCATTCTAGTGGGCTTATGGTGCATACAAAACTTTCCCTCAAACCGGCCATCAATGAACAAGGTCGTAGAGATGCTAGAAGGAAGCCTTGAATCACTACAAATGCCCCCGAAACCAGATCTGTCTTCACCTTCAAGATCAGTATCCTATTCTTCTAGCACGCCTCAAGTAACAACACGACAGTAAAGGCTAGTTTTCACTTCTGGAATTGAAGCTTCTATCGAGTATTTTAACATAATGTGGCGTTTGGTTAGATATAATATAATGGGTATGTAATGTAATAAATTTTGTAATACAGTTAGTAACTCAATGGAATCAGATAGTGAATAGTACTTTGCAAGATATGGTGAATTTACCAAGGCAAGGAATAACAATAGTCATAAATGAGTGACTTGTAATATGCATGGTCCTATTTTACTCTCTCTTTCCCCTCTTATTCAATTATAAATTTCTCCGCTCCTCTTATAACCCCCCACCCCCCAAAAACAAGAACAATAAAGGTGTAGGATTGGGATGGCAATTTTGATCACACGACATAGTTGAGTACCTCGAACCGAGTAAGCCATAAGTCATAATGGGAAATCAAGCAATTCAGCTTCATGGGATAAAATCATATCCTAGCTAGTTGGTTTTGATGTTGTAGAATGTGGTCACCTCGATTTGAATGTGTAGTGAACCAAGCGACACTGAAATTATACAGCATGCAATGGGAAAACAATCCAGGCATCATATGCAAATATGCAAAACGGTTAAACACGCTATGTTGTATCAAAAATATGACCTTTTTAGATGCTACTCCTTTTTACTCTGACAACTATCTTCTTGGAATGATGTAAAACATGAACTTCCAAAGGCAACGAAAGGGCTGGCAAAGGCAGTATTGGATGAAATCAACGATGTTTTGAGAAGCCCCTTGAAATCCCGAATGTTGGAACAAATAAGACGATGGCAGATTTGGTAAAGAGTAAAACACTAGATGGCACATCTACACTATCAAATCACTTCAAACCGTGCCCATTTGCCCAAGTTTCCAAGCCAATTCGCTTAATCTTCATCAACATCATTAATCAATCAATCAAAATAATCATCATCAAGCGAGTACTTCATTCAAGCACAGTGTAATAACAAAGGATACATCATTCCTAATTTAAATTCACCTGTCTATTTAACCCTTTAATCCAATAGCACGATCAAACCCATTCGAACAGGCGTTATCTAAAGGAAAAATAGATTGAGTTCAGAAGATTCCTTCGAACAATCCTTACAATTACGAGTTGCAGGTCCACACTCCACAGTAAATGCATGCGTAACCCAACATACGTGTAATAAGTGGATACACGACACCTAATTGTAAAAATGATTTTCCCTTTTCCAAACATCCAAACAAACACTTCTAGTGCAAATCAATGAAATGAGGATGACACTATCAGATGGAAAAGTATGACATACAGAAGAGCCAATGTTGGGTTCACCGTGCACGATAAGGCATATATTTTTTGTCCCAATAGTTTCTCTTCAGCGACTATTACTAGTCAAGCCTTGCCTTTGAATCAATCTACATAAACAAAGCACCTCGTTTTCTTGAATTCCCACCTTCACCATTCTTTTCTTGCTAGCTAGATACCTAAGCAAATATGAAACTGACTACTTTTCAGGTACTCTCTTGCTTCTTCATCTTTACCAACTGCACATCTGAAGGTGATACTGCAGAATACAAGGCATGCTCTGCAGATTATTCATGCGGCGCAATCCAAAATGTCAGGTACCCATTTTGGGGAGGCAACAGGCCCCAATTCTGTGGCTGTCAAGAGTTCCTGCTTAGTTGTCCTAGTAGAAGTGATGAGTACCCTAACATTGACATAGGTATGCCGAAATGGCCACACGTACTGGAAATTAATACATCTGCCCAAAAAATAGTCATTGCCCTACATCGATTCCTGTGTCCTGATCCCACCTGCTATACTGAACCTCATCCCACCCAGAAAACAACCTTCGAGTTCAGTTCCAATGTTCGGAACCTCAGCTAATTCTATAGTTGCCCGAGGTCATTGTCGAAGTATCATCCCAAAACCTTTGCCTGTTCGTACCTTAGTGGTACAAATGGATCTGCTTTTTACTTCTTGAAAAGATCTGGATTTACTGTGAGAGAGGGGATGTCCTGCATGGATATATCAACTATACCAGTGCTTGAGACGTTGGAAGATCTCAATAATGGAAATTCTACACTTCTGGGTGTCTTACGGAAGGGGTTCAAGTTGGGGTATGCACTGAACTCCGCAGCCTGCTCAGCATGTCAAAGTTCTGGTGGCCAATGTGGATCATCAGATGTTCATCATTGGAGTTTGTATGCCACTGCCCTCTTGGATCTCAGCCATCATTGTGTACCAAGTCAGATGCTGCCCCACTGTTGGCTTTCCTGAAACATCCCCTTCCACATCTGCAATTTTTTAGTACTTCAGTCAGCATTCATGAATCTCATACATTTTTCGCAGACTGCTAACACTATTATAAAACGACTTCCCTTATTGATTTGTCATGCTTGGTAGAAATCTAGAAGAATAGAGAGGAAAAGAGAACGATCTCAATGAACTTAAGGAAACAATATGTTAGATTTGCAAAATGAATGAATGAATATTTCAACCTTCAATCCGGAAGTTCCCAAAATAAAAGCACGGATTCTACCCTGTGCTGTATCGAGTTGAAAGCTCCCATTTCTGCATCACTGATCTAGTTGTTTCATGACCTATCAAAATGCTAGCTGAAAGCAAGCAGAAGGGAAGACTTGGCTATTAGCTTTTTGACACTTGATTCTATAACTTGAGTCGTTTTTCCTAATTGCACTTAATCTTACAAGTCTCCCTTCAGATAAAAGCATAGTTGCATAATCAGCCAAGCTAGCAACATACAATCTATTCGAATTTAGAGGTATCCATTTTGGGCTACTTGCCTGCCCCACAACCATATATACCCAATAGTAACATCATATCTACTAGTCCTGTCATGACATTTAACAGGTTAAGAACTGCTTTGGCCATTGAAACATTGTAATGCTTAATTTGCAATAGTTCACTCCAATATTGTCACCAGGGTTATCATATTGCCATATAGAGCTACCCTTTTGATAAACTTCCTTAACCTAATTTACCCAACAGAGGTGGCCCCAAATGGGCCTACTAGTAACTGGCTAACTGCGATATTGCACAAAATACACAATTGCTAGAGGCAGGCTTATCAAGCCCAGAAACGTAAGGGACAACTTCATTCTAGCAGACAGAACGGGGGGTGTCACCATAGAGGGGAAAAAAAAGGAACACTGAAAAATAATAAGTGTACAAACTACAAAGATCCCTGGAAGCTTTAGAAGTGGACAGCCTCTCAACTACACAACTAGTAAACATCTCAAAGGTTAAGGAATGCATACAGAAAGATGGACACACATGGGTGTACGTACCTGGGCCTCACAGCTGGGGCAGCATCTAAAAGCTTAATGCCTCAGAAATGTAATGAATCTCCCCCATAATTTGTGGGGTGTGGACTATGGAGGATTACTCTAGAATAAATCCTTAAGTCTTCTAGATATTACTGGACTTGTTTCCCTTGTTCTATAAAACAAGATGTACAAGACAAACTGTAGGTCATAGCAGCCAGGCAAGGCTGTCAGTTTGGACTTGTGACTGACAGTCTAGGTCTTTGCCTTGCATTAGACCAACACCTATCTAGATTGGTTGCTTAGGAGACCTTTTCTAGGCCTTAGACAAGCTGACCTCCTCGGCCCTATACTCCTATTTGAGGAGGGCTCATCTCGGTAGTTAAGGATTTGAAGCTATAGTGGGCAGTCTGCCTCTCCTCAGATACATCTGATGATTCTGGTCTGACCCCAAAGTCATGGTTCTCGGGTACAGTCCAGCTGGTAACACCAACTTACTGAGCTATCATTCACTGTGCAGGTGAATAGGTCAAATCCTTTTGATCTCTCAGCTGGATTCCCCTGGTGTTCATGATGTCATCCATTGTGCTAACTGTGGGATGTTGCATTACCAATTTCTGCGCACAATGAAATTTGCATGATGCCACTTAGTTGAATGAGTTTTGAGTGTTTTGAGGTAGAAGATAAAGGAGGGGGGGAAAAAAAGAGATAATGTTGTCAGTAGATCATGAAATTAAAGAAGATTACTTGCGAACCTTTGTTTGCTACTTGCTATAATTTCTAATGTGTTTCCCCACCCCTTTTTATTGTTGTCGAGACATTTATTTATTTTCCCTCAAAAAAGATTTCAAATATTTAACATCAGAAATAGAAATTTGCAGATGCCTCAAACTTGCAAATGAGATTTTAGAGCGGCGCACAGATCAGCATCTTTGCTTAGAGTTAACAACCACAGCAGAGTCCTCACACTATGCTCCCAAGCTCGTAAAACAACACGAGTGCATGGCACATGCAATCCATGTGCTGAATGGCCTTCCCAACCACCACCCCCACCCCTCCCCCCCCCCCCCCAAAAAAAAAAAAAAAAAGCCACAGCCGATCATTAACTCAACTTCTTGCCTCCCTAGAAGCAACATAGGGAAGGTGACCGTCTATCATCAGTAGGTAAACGGCTCACAGGTCACCACTGTTAGATGAAAGGGTGGGGAGCGGTAAAAGCTCTAATCTGGATATTTATGATGTACTTGCCTATCTTTTAGCATACGAATAGACATGGAAAATCAGCTCACATGGCAAGTTTGGGGGAAGATGACATGATTTTCCGCCATATCATGTGTAAACTTTCAGGTGTGAAGCATTACTTCAGGGATCTCTAGTCTTTACTTTTCCTTATATTGTAGATCCACTTCACCACAGTACATTAACAATTTTCCACACAAAAATGATAAATGTAAAAATGAGGCAGTCTTGGACGTAGACAACTTGGTTAATCACTGCAGCCAACATTGACTGCCAAATCCCATGTCAAATGTAATTATCTTTTACAACTCCAATCCTTCTAAACTCTGAGTTGCATTTAGAATCCATATACCAACCCCCTCCCCTTCTTTTTCTGTCACTCATACCCTGACCTCCATCATCCATTTCCCCAACTCAATATCTCTTTTTCCAAAATGGCACAACTCTGCAAGTTTGCAAGCCTATCAACCCTAGTTCTATTATTTCTACCAAATGTTTCTCCTGCCTTGGATCCATTATTGCGCATGTGAGCCAAAAAAATGTGGAGGTCTGATAATTTCTTATGCTTTCCATACAGAAGGCCACCAACAATCATTTTGCGGCTATCCAGGATACCAAGTCACCTGCGGTACCAATAATTATATGATCATCAACCACTCAAATGATACTTATGCCATTAGCGAGATTTCCTACTTCAACCAAACTCTCGTTGTCATCAACACCATCTTACTCCAAACGACCTTCAATTGCAGTCCTGCCTTTCACAATTTCACGTTGGATGACCTAAGGTTCCAGTTTGCTTCCAATCACAGTGTGGTGTTTTTCTTGCAAAATTGCTGCACAGAAGCACAGAGAAGCCTCGCACAATACCCACAATTTTCATGTGGTCCTGGTGATGAGCATAAGCAAGTTCTTGCAGCCTATGCTTAGTTATTGATTCCACAATGCCTCACCCACCTGGAGCAGATGTTTGTTGGGTAGGGGCAATAGCAGCCATGACCCCCCCCCCCCCACACACACACACACACACACACACACACACACACACACACACACAGAGAGAGAGAGAGAGAGAGAGAGAGAGAGAGAGAGAGAGGACCTCAAGAACATTTGACAAATAGCTAAATCAGCCAATTGGTTAAATAGAAAAAGCCTTGTAGCTCAACTGTATCAGGCCATCAGCACCTTCTGTAACCCATTTTCTCATGGTACCAAGTTCAATCCTTAGTAAAAGCAAATAAGTATTGTACTTAAAATTTCTTGTTTTCACTAATGTTTTCCCACCCCTCTCCTCTAAGTTATGTTTCTTCACTAAATGGCACTGCAACACCCCCCACCCTCAGGGCCAAATTTTTCCCACCCTGAGGGCCAAATTTTAAAAAAAAAAAAAAAAAGAAGAGGGGGAAAAAAAAACCCATTGCCTTTAACTTAATTTCCTATTTCTTTTTTTTTTTTGATGTGCAATCAAAAGATGCATTAGAAAGATACCAAGGGTGCGTCGTCCATGTACAAAAGGGGCCAATTACAAAAAATCATTAAGCCCTCAAGCTCTCATGCATGACATTATCTACAAAATCCAAAAAACTCGCATTCCTTGCATGCCCTTAATTTCTGATTTTCTCTTTGTTATTTATGTTCTCTTTCTCTTCTTTTTGCTCCGTTCCTTGCAAATTTTGTTTCCATAAGTCACATCACCTTTTATTAATTTCAATTAATATTTCCTTTGAGTAATTTTTTTGACACTTATACTTGCTCTAATAGCTCGGTTATTTTGTTAATAGACACACATTTTCACTTCACTTTCATTCACTTGTTTTGAACTGATTTCCAAATATAATTACGACTCCCCTTAAAAAAGGTACCCCCGCCCCCCCAAAAAAAAAAAGAAAGAAGAAAATTAGTCTCTGGTTCTATGCCTCCATATGTTTGTCACTTACAATCCGTCTCCATGCTAAAAGGGTTAAGGATGTCCAACATTTGGATCTCTCCGGCATCCAGACATGTTAAGGCAAGATCCACACCAGGTTTGACAGAGGCCAAGCAGGCTTGCTCGCTTGGCCATCACTATCTGCTGACACAATTGCGGATGCTGATTAATTTCCAAGAACTAAGAACTGACGTGTGTTCCCTACAAAACAAAGGAAGCAAGCGAAGTTTGCATTTCTCTACAGTACATATTTTAGTGTTGTTATCTATCTTGTTTTCAAGTATTACAGTAAGTGGTGCTTAGATATGCGATGGAATTGGAAGCTGCCCATTTCTCCCAAAATGAGATGGCCTGATGTAAATGTTGTCCTTATCAACATGCTATCAGATAGCAAGCAAGAGGCAAGGACTTGAAGAGTAGGCATTTATGGTGAATTGTTTTGGCTTTTCAGCTCTCCACCTAGTTACCTCAAATCTTGTCAGTCTGCCTTTACTTGAAAGCCTTTGCACCCTAATCAGCCAGGTCACAGTGGCATGACTAGGAACAGACAACCTATTCCAAATTTATGTCTGCCGGTTTGGTCTACCTGCCACATCCACGCAGCCATTTGTACCCCTTAGCAATATTGTATTTTCGAGTAATACTGTGAAGACCCAAAACATAAAGCTTAATTTTCAATAATACACCCCAATTCCAACTATTGTTACTGTGATTATCGTATTTCCAAATCAATTAGCCATAATAAACTTAACCCAATTTACCCAAAGGCACTGCCCAAATGCACCTAATGACAGCTGCAGCATTCCGCAAGATTACCCTATTGCTCCGATGCTCACATCTTGACTCTATACATGTTCCATTAGGTGACCAGGTTTATCACTTTGAAGCCACTCTCATCAACCTCAAACAGAATAGATCGTTCAAGGTAGGCTCCTTACCTTTTCCCCCTTGCCCATTGGAAGTACTGAGTTCTAGCTGATGAACAACTTCCTTTAGAACAAAAAAACTGAGGAGCATTCCTATTTGTCCTGAGGTCACATGGGAAGCAACACCTGGCTTGTCACATAGTGGAAACAGTGACGGGCCTCTGATAGGAACACAAAAAAGAATAAGAAAAATCTAGAGAAGGGTTCTGTAAAGCTGCAGACATAGAAGCCTCCCAAAGAGGATCTATTTATAAATCGTGCAGCATATGCACGTCATATTGAAAAGATCTTTATGGCTTCTAGAGTCCTGAACATTGATGGATTTGTTTTCCTTATCCTAGCAGAAAAGGATACAAAAGAAATGAATAACATGTAGCTGTCTGATAAGGCTAACCAAATTGGATTCGTCCTTGAGAACTATATCTCTAGCCTAAATAGGCCAAAACCTGTCTTCACTCCATTTCTGAGGGACCTGCTCATGAGTGTTGAACAAGTTGACTCTAAGTCCATATTATGAGGGCTCTTCTTGGCAGGTGAGCACTTAAAGCTTTTTAGGGCATACCACTTGTTCTCAAATGTGTTTGACCTTGGTCATGATGGTCTTCTTATAAAGCCAGTTGTGGCCCTCTTGCTGACCATATCATGTAAGTGGCACTTGGATAGGTCCATATGAGAAAACCATGACCTTGTTGGAAAAAACACTGACTCAATGAAAGTGTTTCAGAGCTCAGTGACTTACTGCTCTACTCATCTGTACATTCAATCCATAAGATGACATTCCATGATCCATAAAAGCAACAACAGACAACCAAACTGAGGTCTTGTTTGGAAAGCTATGGATCCCTCACTCGTTAAAGAGAGAACCTATGGAAAAAGGAAAATGATAAATTCCATCACAAATAAGCTAGTTGGACACATTTATGAAGAAAAACTTGTTAACGCTGGCTGTTGGTGCCCAAATGAATCTTGCAATAGCTCTAATATTCCAAAAGATGGCATGGTTGCATTTAGAGTCTAGACCACCATGTTGTACCACCAACCATTGATCACTCCAAAGGCCCATCAAACTCAACCAGAGTAATAAAGTAGGAAGGCAGCAGCTTCCTTGCCTTTTTCCCTTAGCCTGACTAGCAAGGTATGCATTCTAGCAAACAAACCGGTTAATACCCATCAGATTGTTATTGCCAAGGCCACTAAGGAGCTGAGATTGCCTTTCTCCTTCAAATCAGAGGTGATAACCGTCCTGTTGAGAAAGGGATATGATGTTGCCAGTGCAGGTGAAGTCTGATAGCAACTAACCCATGTGTGTCTGTAAGAGTTCCTAGGGTGTTAGGTTTATGTCAATGGAGGCTTGACACAGGGTTATGTCATTCTGGCATTATTATGTCATGATCATTCATAATTTCCTTTATGGTAGTTGCAGGAAGTAACAAATCCATTGTCATCGGATCAGGTAAGAAACAATGAGACATGGTATTATATTCCAAAATATTCAGTATGTCGTTAAAGTAGGATGATTTTTATGCTTGCAGTCACTGCAGCTTCAGCATTGGGTATAGTCCTATTGGTAGCTCTAGCCATATGTTCACAAAGAAGACCTTCAGGCAATAAATTCACGTTTCCATGGACTAGAGGAACAATAGAGAACCAAAATGTGGAGGCCTTTCTGAAAAGCTATGGATCCGTAACCCCCAAAAGGTACACATACACAGAAATACAGAAAATGACCAATTCCTTCAAGGACAGACTTGGTGAAGGAGGTTATGGTCATGTTTACAAAGGAAAACTCCTTGATGGGCGTTTTGTCGCAGTGAAGGTGTTGGAGAAATTGAAAGGCAATGGAGAAGAGTTCATCAATGAGGTTGTCAGCAGCAGTAGAACTAACCTTGTGAACATAGTCACTCTTTTAGGGTTCTGTTTTGAAAGAAAGAAACAAGCTCTTGTTTATGAGTTCTTGCCAAATGGGTCACTAGAGAAATTTATTCATGGTGTTGGCAGTGGGCAACCATTACCATGTGAGACCCTATTCAGCATTGCCGCCGGCATTGCTAAGGGACTGGACTACTTGCACCGAGGTTGTAACACACGAATTTCGCATTTTGACATTGAGCCTCACAATATTCTACTCGATGAAAAATTCTGCCCAAAGATTTCTGGCTTTGGCCTGGCCAGTTTGCTTCCAAAAGAACAGTCCCACATATCAATGTTGGACGCAAGAGGGACAATCGGGTATATTGCTCCAGAAGTATTTTGCAGAAACTTTGGTGGCATTTCCCACAAATCAGATGTGTATAGTTTTGGGATGATGGTCATAGACATGGTCTGCGTTCTGCTGAAGTTCAACACAGCAGTGACTTGTATTTTCCGGAATGGATTTACAATCAACTTGAAGTTGAGCAAAAAACAGCACTACAAGGGATTATGCATGATGAAGAACACAAGATACAGAGAAAGATGATTGTAGTGGGTTTATGGTGCATACAAACATTTCCGTCAAACCGGCCATCAATGAACAAGGTCTAGAGATGCTAGAAGGAAGCCTTGAAATACTACAAATGCCCCCCAAACCAGATCTGTCTTCACCTTCAAGATCAGTGTTCTATTCTTCCAGCACACCTCAACTAACAACATAATAATAAAGGTTAGTTTTTACTTTTGGAACCGAAGCTTCTTTTAGTATGTGACCATCGGTGATTATGAAAGATCAACCAACTTATCTTCACATGTTAAAGTTAAATCCTAAGCTTGTAGATGTGGCAGAATCTACTCACCTCAATTTGAATATGACATGAACCAAATTACCCCGGAACTCGATGCAGTGGGGAAACGACCAAGGCATCATAAGCCACAGATTTCTGATATCTGAAATGATTGAACATACCTCTCACTACAATTACGTATATTTTTTGTTGCTGATCTTTCTTTTTACTCTCGCAAGTCATAACCATTTTCCAGGAACATGTGAAACACGAACTTCCAATTGAGCAATCATAGTTGATCGTACTATAAGCTTCAGTTACCTTGTAAGGAACCATGGTAAGCGGGCTCTAGCACCCCACCTAGTAAAGGGTACGTTAGGATAGCTACTAGTTATTTTGCTATCCTGGCTTTACCCCTCAAAGGTCGAGAGTCGAGATTTCTAGGTTGAAACTTAAAATTGATTAGAATTGCGAACAAATTTTGCTTTGTACAATGATCCTCAAGCGAAACTGATCCTGAAGCGCAACGAAGGCCAGTCAATGCAATGTTTGAGAATCAACGAGGGGACGGCCCTAGTTTCCACATTCAACACTCTATCAGGCCACACTTTAACTCACGTTTATTTGGGCAAAGTTTCTGAGTCAATTTACATAAATCCTCAACAACATTACCAATCAATCAATCAAATCAAAATAATCATCAAGTAACTTCACGAATAACTACTTCACTGAATCGTACTCTCATAACAAAAGATACAATCGCAATTCATAACTGGGCGAAATACCATAATTAAAATCTAAAACCAAATGCAGCAGGAGTTTAAATTCTGGAAACGATACCAAATGAATATAGAAAGAGGATCGACATACCTCATCATCTCGATTGCTCGTCGAAACCACTAATTCGTCCTCAAATTCTTCCCCTCTTTTTCGTCCTCCTTCCTCCTCCTCTTAGCCCTGCCCAGTTTCCAGTTTGCCAGTGGTAGTTTGGCACTGCGTCCATGCCTGGCCGAAAAATAAATTTTTTTTTTTTTTAAAAAAAAGGACGTCCCGTTGTTCATGTCTTTCTTCTGTTAGGCCCACAAACATGTATGAGCCCAATAGTTTGGCCCGTTACGAATAAGATTAGATTATACTTCTTAGTCCCCGTTCTCTTTTGTGATAAGTAGTGCTAAATTTAATGCGCAAAACTCTTCCCAACTTTGTACAATTTTATATAATTACTAGTGTTATATCCCTTGTTATGTAAGGACTGGAGTTAATTTTGTTATTAAAAAATAATTAAAATATATTGATTTATTAAAATAAGTTAAATTTTGTATAATAGAATAACTATTATGCTATCGTAATCGTTCATAGAAACATGGGTTTTCTCTTGTTTTCAATTTCATCACTTAAAATTACATTTTTTTGATATTAAAATTATTTATTTAATTAGGTTAAGTTTTTAACCTTTAATATTCAAGTCATAATCTTGTCATTTGATGCATTATATATTTTTTTCAATAAGATTTAGTTAAGAATATGTTACTATTCTACTAATTATTGCATAAGTTATTCATTAAGTCGTTTCATTAAGTGGTCAATTCTTTTAATTTCCATGTGTGGCTATTCAAATGTCTATTTAGTTAGATTTTGTAAAATTAAATTTCAATTGCAAAGTAATAACATATATAATAACATATAGTGAATCCTAATTTTTTTTTTTTAAGGTTAATAAATCCTAATTAATAGCATTAATATTAATTAATATGGGTCAACTAACATCCACCAATTACAACTTACCAATTCATTGTGTTATGCCACATCAACTTGCAACATGTCATTAATATATGATTTATATCTAACTTTTAATATATATATATATATATATATGATGATAATTGTCTTACAAGTATCATATAACCATCTTACACCCACTTACATTTTTTTACAACTTACTATTTAAAACAATATTGCAAAAAAAAGGAGTATAAGTTTACTCATCGGAGTTTCAATTTTTTTCAAATTTAAAAATCGTTCGATCTTTCAACTCACCATTTGCCTAAATTTTATGTTTTTATGCGTAAGGTATCTTTCTCTTCATATTAATTGCATCCTACGAGTCAAAATTTAATGAATGTATTGTAAGAAAGTGCAATCCATTGTACACCACTCCTATATACAATCTAATATCAGCTAGTGGTGAAATAGTTAATTTATATAAAGAAGACCATGATTTAATTCACCTGAAATTATGTGAGGTTAAAATTTACTGATTATATTTTAAAAAATATCTAATTAATTTCATCTTTCACAGGACTATCATATATACAAAATGGTCTTGAATCCATGGCGCATGAACATAACTTTGCC
The DNA here is from genome assembly GCA_029747015.1 of Carnegiea gigantea. NCBI lineage: Eukaryota > Viridiplantae > Streptophyta > Magnoliopsida > Caryophyllales > Cactaceae > Carnegiea > Carnegiea gigantea. Next base: position 26,065 of record JAKOGI010000078.1, read on the forward strand.
ATTATATATTGACATAGCTAGAGACATGATAAAATTTACATGACTCAAATATGACTGAAAAAAATTTAGGGTTTTGAAAAAAAAAATTAAAACTCAAATCGGTTTGGGTCAAACCCATTAGAGTTATAATTAACCCGTTTGATTAGGCTTTTTTTTTATGCATGTGTTTTTATACAAAAATTATATTTACCCAAGATAGATGCTAACTTTTTGTCTTTTAATGAGCACATGTAGTCATTATAATCTTACTTAAAAAGAACGAAATTCATAGTTCTTTTAGGCTTTGTTTGGACCTTGGAAAATTTGGTGAAAAGAAAAAAATTTTGGAAGTTACTTTTTTTCTTGTGTTTGATTTGGAGAAAATAACAAAGAAAAAAAATATGGAGAAAAGTTAGGTGAAAAAATTGTTAGAAGCAAGTGATCAAATTTTCATCATAAAATTATGAGGAAAGTTTAAGAAAAATTCTCAACCTTCTCAAACTTTGCAATCCTTAGATGACATCAACATGATTCAAGTGTTCATCAATATTCACATTTTTTATCTAAATTCTTGTATTTTTTTCCTCAATCCAAATAAGAGAAAAAAACTCATTTTCTCCCTACATTTTTTTCCTTCAAATTTTCTCTCTACCAAATTTTCTAAGGGTCAAGTGGAGCTTTAAATTTTTTTCAAATCTTTCTTGCCTATCCATTACTATTGTCTTTTGCTACGACATCCTTATTATGATGGATTATCTCTAATATTTTGGACTTTTTTTCTATGACAAACTATCTTTTATCATCTAATCAAATCACTGTGTCACTATGAAAAGCATTGTATTTGGGCAAAAAGAAGACTTCTACATGGTTGATCATCTCCTCCACAAGAAGGATATAACCATCAGCAACTATATTTCATAGGCATTTTTGTTATATGTGTATGCAAAGTTCTTTTCTTCTCTTTTCTTATGCATTTTCTTGTTGAGAAAATATCATTTAAAAAGTCAAATAAGTCATAGGTTCAGTAAATTGACACCGGAAAAGAGTTTTAAAATTACAATTTGAAGTTTAGAGCTAAATGCTTTTTTTAAAAAAAATTATATTCTGTTACAATATTTGGAGGTAAAAAAAATAATAAAAATGCTTCTAACCAATTAGATCTCACCCAGACCCGAGACTTTAGGGTTTAACATTTTCAAATCCAAATTCAAAATATGCCAATCTATATTTAATTTGCTCGTCCAAATTAACAAGTCTGTTGACATGTGACTGAAATAATTTTAAGGCCACACGACGGGATGATATTGATAGAACTATTGGAAGTTCTTCATCAGGCAATGACAGTTCTATTTGAATCTAGCTGGTTAAGAAGAGTCTCATTATATGTCATTAGGAAGCTATGAACAGGGAATATCCTCTATTTCCCAAGTTTTTAATTACTAATATTGTTATTAAACCTGTCTTACCCTGCTTAGGCATGATCAATGGATGTTTCTTAGCTGCTCCCATTACAAACAGTTGATAAACGAAAAGAATCAATCAATTAATTATCATTACCCTAATGATTATAGTAGCACTTAATTAATTAGTTTAATACTAGTGTCCATTAGCTTAAGACAAATCATGCCAGCCTGCAAGTAATGCAGCTTCCATGACAGCAACTCTTGATTCCTTAGTAATCCCATACTCAACAGATTCAGATGTTCTGGTTTCTCTTTATGTATTAATGAAAAGTATATTTTATAAACAATGGAAAATGGAAAAATTTAGCACAATGATGAAGGACTTAATTTGTACCAAACTTCAAAAAAATCAACTCATGCTAAAATAATATTCAACTTTAATCATTTAAAATGTAACTAGATTTTCAAGCAAAAAAAAATCTAATATAAAGTCAACTGAATTTCAAATAATCTACTGAGGGTCTGTTCTTTTCGTGAGTAAATGGGGGTGGGTAAAATGTTGAAGTGGGTTGAGGTTGGTTGAAGTTGGGATTTTTTTTGAAATGGGTTGAAGTAGGTTGAAGTTGGTATATTTTTTTTTGTGGTGGGTTAAAGTGGGTTAAAATAATGAGAATGTGTGATAATTTATTAAGTTATTGTAATTTTTAATGCATTTTTTTCATTGAATGGTTATTTCACAATTTTGTAACTATTTTTTTGAAAGTTGGAGGCCGGCACAACTTGTCAATTATTTTTGACGTTTTGGGTTACAAATTATTAAATTTATGAAGGGTGGGTTGAAGTGGATTAAGGTAGGTTGAAATGGGTTGAAGTGGGTTGATGTTGATATTTTTTTCAGGTGGGTTAAAGTTGGTTGAAGTGGGTTGAAATAGTTTGAAGTTGGTTGAAGTTGATAAATCTAAAATGACATACGAAAAGAACAGGGCCTGAGCCACACTGACTGTGATATGTAATTTTAATACTAAACTTTCTTTCCTATTTGATAAATAGTGTAATCTAATTATCTAGATCCTTAAAAAAAACAAACGTACTCAAATACAAATAAAAGATGGAAATTAAGGGCTGTGTTGGATACTTAGATACCTTTTTAAAGTTGCCACTATACAGGAAGATCATATTACTGAAAAAATAAACCCAATTTTTTATCATATTACTGAAAAAATAAACCCAATTTTTTTGTGTTTAAATTAAAATAATAGGTGATTTCTCACACTCGAATGAGATGTAAAAATCGGTATATGTTCATACCAAGAATCAAACATAACGTGCAACATTGGAAAAATTGATGTGACATGCATTACTGTCACCTTTGATAGACTAAAAGTCTTTTGGGGCTTAGCTCATTTTTTTGAAATACCATTAATACCCTTGTTAAAATTTCCGCCATATTATGCTCATATTTTTAAGTACTTCTTATATCATTTCAAAGTTTTGTGTACTTAACTTCATAAATGTACATATCATATTCATATTCATATTCATAATTTTCCGTACGTTCAAGATTTTGCATGCTGGAGCGTTTTGGACTTTTTCCCCAATCTTCTCATCAAGCCAATCGGCCCAATCTGCAAAAACAATCATTTGATTTTAAAAAAGGCGACTAACCCCACGTCAGTTTTTTTCTATAACGTATGATTGTTGGTAATTAAGAGATGGATTTTAATAACACGGAATGACTGAACTGGACATTTACTACTAATTATTACTAATACTAACTGCTTTAAATACTTCCAATCACTAGCCCCCTTCAAACAAGATTGCAAGCAACACGCAAATTTAGAATTCTTGTTATAAATTATCATAAAATTTTTTAAAGTATTCAAGTATGTCACTTAATTTTTCAAAATGATTCAAAAATACTCCTGTTATAATGATATTTTTAATCATTTATCAAAATTTAATAATATTTATAACTAAAAAAATTAAATAACATTGATAAATATTTTTAAAAATTTAGTGAATTTTTTTAGCGAGAAGTCAAGGACTCCACAAACCTATTATTGGTCCGCATACAAATTAAACCCCTGAAAACCCAAACGGGACATAGAGAAAGAGAAGTATCCGTTTGCTACATCTTCTGGTAGTCAATCCCCACACTCCTCGCAGTAGTAGGAGCAGTTAATTCAACACTCCTCTTCCCAGCTCTTCTATCCCCCAGTCAGCTCCTCCCCCCCGACACACACTCTCTCTCTCTCTCTTGCTCTCACACATGGCAACAATGGCGAAGCCACCACCCCACTGGAGCTCCACCTCCACCCTCCTCCTCCTTCTCCTCCTTCACTTGCTGTCTCTCCCTCAAACCTCACATTCTCTCTCCATCACCACCGACACCTCCGCCTTACTCTCCTTCAAATCCAGCGCCGACACTTCAAACTCTCTCGCAAACTGGACCCCCAACACCACCGTCTGCTCATGGTATGGCGTCACCTGCCTCCAAGGCCGCGTCTCCAAGCTCGTCCTCGAAGACCTCAACCTCCATGGCCCCTTCCCTTCTTCCCTCCTTTCTCTCTCCAACCTCCGCGTCCTCAGCCTCAAGCACAACCACCTCTCTGGCCCTTTAGCCGCTAACTTCTCCTCTCTCTCCTCCCTCAAACTCCTCTTTCTTTCCTTCAACAACTTCTCCGGCGAGTTTCCGGCATCCATCACCACCCTCTTCCGCCTCTACCGCCTCGATTTGTCCCATAACAACTTTTCCGGAGTAATCCCGCCGGAGGTTTCCCGGTTGACCCACCTTCTCACTCTCCGGCTGGAACAAAACGGGTTTTCTGGGTCCATTTCGGCTCTCAATCTTCCTAACATTCAGGATTTCAACGTCTCAAACAACAAATTAGGAGGGGAGATTCCCAGATCCCTTTCTCGGTTCCCCAAACCCGCCTTCTCAGGTAACCAGGCCCTCTGTGGGCCGCCATTGTTGCAATGCAAGGAAGTTTCCGGCGATCCGACCCGACCCGGAAACGGGGCAATCGCGTCTCCACTTGGGTCAGGTCCGAGTCCGACTACTGATGTAGTATCTTCATCGCCGAGTACAGTGCCCTCGAAGATAGTTCCGACGGTGGCGAAGAAATCGGGTGCCCGGATGAGCTTGTGGGCGATAATCGCAATAATAGTAGGCGATGTTTTGGTGTTAGCATTGATCACTCTCCTACTCTACTGCTACTTCTGGAGGAAGAGGGGCGATTCGTACGGCGAGAAGAGCAAGAACTCGGCGATTTCGAAGGGGGAGAAGATCGTGTACTCAACAAGCCCGTATGGAAATGGGTCGGGTAGTGGGTTCGAGAGGCCGGGTCGGATGGTGTTCTTTGAAGGGGCGAAGAGGTTTGAGTTGGAGGATTTGTTGAGGGCGTCGGCGGAGATGCTGGGGAAGGGGGTGTTTGGGACGGCGTACAAGGCGGTGTTGGACGACGGAAGTGTGGTGGCGGTGAAGCGGCTGAAGGAGGTGCAGGTGGCCGGAAAAAAGGAGTTTGAGCAGCAAATGGAGGTTTTGGGGATGTTGAGACACCCTAATTTGGTGGGGTTGAAGGCCCATTATTTTGCCAGGGACGAGAAGCTTCTGGTGTTTGATTTCATGCCTAATGGCAGCTTGTTCTGGCTTCTCCATGGTACACACACTCCCTCCGTCTCTCTCTCTCCAGTCTCCATTACTATTGGGTATTCCTTCCTGTTCCTTTTCTTTATTTTTTTTTATTTTTTTTTGAAGTAAACAGTTTTGTTTTCTTTTGGGGAGTCTCTTCTGCAATGTGTTGCTGATTTTGGGCACTACAAGAGTACATGGGAGTGTTTGGCATGATGAGACGAGAAATTATTTTCTGAAAAACTCTTATCATATAGCCGAACCCAATGCTTGAACATGTACCCTTCTTGAACATTTGGAACCAAGTCCAAGAAATTCCTACAAAACCATTTTTTGAACCCCAACAAACACACCCTTAAAATGGAAGCCTTTTTTCATGTGAATTATTCCACATTAAAATCTGTTATAAGTGTCTGGCTTTGAAAATAGAAATATATGATATAAACTTAAAATTAGAATTATGGGATGCATTCAAGAAATTTGCATTTTCCCTTAGATTTTGATTAACGGGAATGTTTTTAACTTGGTGTGGTCATAAATGAAGAAGAGGTGGTTTTGGAGGTGAATGTAATACTAGCCGCTGAAGAGTTAATTAGCATCTGGAAGGGGGGCATTTATTAGCCAGCTCGACCAGTAGCATCATGCCAGGCTTTGCTTGTGATATGGACTATAGACTATGGATAGTAAATTCCTTAGTTTAGGTTGTATTTTTTCTTTTTTTGTTTGGGGAGAATTATTTAGATTTTTTTTGTGTACCTATAAAAAATTTTTAAAAAAAAAAGAAGAAGAAGAAGAAGGACTCCCTGGGGTCAATTAACCAGAATCCGAATTGGATTTCTGGGCACATGAAGCACGTGGGGTACGTTATTTTAGGGAAAAGTTACTTTTGCAACGGCGCGTGTTGTATAACGCGCCGCCAGGGGTTGTTGGTTTGGTCCTGCAAGATGAAAAAGTTGTGTGTTCCTTGACATTATGCTTTATGGGTATAGGCAGAGAAACATCATTTTCAGTCCTAGGGAGAGAGTAAAGTTAGGGATGGGTGTTCACATCAGGGCTTTCAGAATGGGGGAAGGGAGCCTTTTTGTTCTTTTGATGGCTGATTGTCTTGCTATTTTCCTCTCTTAAAAGAGCCCCACCCCAGAAAACCTGCCTCATATCCAAACAAAAAGGTGCCCCCACTCACCATCACAAGCCAACAGGTTAAGCCACCACCAATCTACCAGGCTACCTAATTCACTTAGTTGGACCCATCCTTACTTTTGACCTGGTTTGGGATGGTTGGTGACTGCCCACGATTGTCAGAAAGAGCTTTTTGTGTGGCTCATACTAAGGCAATGGTTGCATAGGTCTTCTCTTTATCAAGCCCATTGTGACAAGGTCATTGTCATGCCTAGGTCTCTGTTATCCTTAGTCGATTCGGGACGCAGGTGTGAAGGTCGGGGGATTATTCAACAACTCGGTCGGAAGATTCACCCATGACTTGGGAGTTAGGACTGGACTCTAGTCTTGATTTTATCATGCAAACGATGGTATATTTTTGAATATGAACTTGATATTGCCTCCTGCAAATAAACCATCATGGGGAAATTTTGCATGATTTCGTGAACTGAGTTTAGCTTGCATTTGACTGCTTCTTGCATTTTCATTTAACTTGGTGAAAATGATCAAAACTTTGTTGGGTTTGCTGCATTCTTCTTATACAAGGAATAACGATGAAAACTTAAAGATACTTCAGACTATTAATCCCTTTTGCTATAGGAATAAAGATGAAATTCTTTCTGTTGCAGGGAACAGAGGACCTGGGCGTACCCCATTGGACTGGACGACAAGGTTGAAGATAGCTGCAGGAGCAGCGAGAGGGGTGGCATTCATCCACAATTCATGCAAGGCTCTCAAGCTCGTCCATGGCAACATCAAATCTACAAATGTTCTCATTGACAAGGCTGGAAATGCTTGTGTCTCAGACTTTGGCCTATGCAGCTTTTCTCCATCATTGGCCTCCAACCCAAAGTCCAAGGGCTACCGTGCACCTGAATCACTAGATGGCCGCAGGCTCACCCAAAAAGCTGATGTCTATTCCTTTGGAGTCTTGCTACTTGAGCTGCTAACAGGCAAGTGGATACATTCATGCATATCACGAAAATTACTATACATATTCCGGGTGTATACTTAAGGAATTGATGATGGTACAGAGATGGACTTAAATTTCAAGAGGCTTCCACCAAGTATTAAGTACCCAAAAAAAAAAAAAAAAAACCTGAGGCCCTCGTCAATAAAAAGATATCAAAATAATAGAAAAGATGTGGCATATAATTGAAGGACCCAAATGCTTGATACATATGGGAGTTCTGGCTCAAAATCTGTCATTCAATGCTGCTGTTTATTGGTTGAGAATAAATCTCAAGAAACGATGTCTGGAATAACAGTAGAAGAATTTAACATTTGACTTGGTAGAAGTGGTTAGAAACCTCCATTGTCATATGCTGCAGGATTGTGGAAGATTTCGAGGGTTGTGGAAGACTTGATGGTTCAGTGGAACATTAATGAATTATATTGGCAAATTCGTTAAATCTAGGCTTGTTTTTCAGTTTTCTTTGAGTCCGAGGGTGGGAACATCTGTTATATTATACGTACAAAAGGTGGTCACCTCTATCATCAGTCCTGTCCATTCTTATGATCATGCTATTATCACCGCAGAAGCCAATATGATCTGTTGCTAGATTTATCTTTGAATGTAGTGTTCCTTGCATTTGTTGTTGCCTCAGACGTAGGTTGTAGGGCTTAAGGAATGAATATCAGGGGAGCCTTGGTGCATCCATTGATTGATTCCAGAACCTGGCAAAGTTGTGTTTCTCTCTGAACGTTTCCAATCTGGGGTAGAATAAATAAGATGGGGAGGGCATTGGTTGGGATTGTAAGAAAAATTAGATGCAATGACTGAAAAACACAGGGTTGGTTAAACCGAGTCGTGGTAGAGAACCACTGCCTTGAAAGCGATTACGGCTCGACTAGGGTGCAAATCGTATTAGCCGGTCGCTCCCCAAGGTTAACTCAGAAACTCTCAGATGCGTGCACTTCGCGGTTGAGAGGTTGAGGTATGCAATCTGAATGCCCAGAAACGTAGCAAAGAAGAAGACAGAAGAGAAGAGGCAAGAAGTGGATGGTTTTCTGTGTGTTCCCAATGCACAGAGGAGCCACGTATTTATAGTGAGATAATAGCTGTTGAAGGGCTTAAGAAAAATAGGAAAGCAGCAGCAGTTACGGCAACAGCAATGATGGAGGCAGAAGATCAGGCAGAAGATAAGCAGCTTGTAGAAAAAACTGAAATTGAAATTTAAGGGGAGAGCGGATTATCAGGAGTACCATAATGATCGGAGGCGAGAATCGTGGACGCAATCCGTTATACAAATAAAATGGATTTTTCCAAAAAATAATCAACCCAGCTCCCCGCGTGCCCGGCCCGGCCCGAACGGGCGGGCGGCAGCGCGCGCATGTGGTTTCCCAGTGGCCCCCTCATACCCTCAAAACATGTCTTGATCTTATTCAATTGGGACAAGGAGGAGTAGGTGTATAAGAACCTTTTTCTCCTTCTTTCCAAGTTCTATGTGGGACAAGAAGAAATAGAGAAGGAAAAGTAGCTTGTTGCCATTACTTCCAACAGGAATTACTTTGCAGTCCTCCCATCCAACTGTTGACTTTAAGTGTTCGTTTCCTCATCAGTAATCACTTTTTCGCTTTTCTGTTCAACAGGAAAATGCCCGTCGGCAGTGGAGGAAAGCGTGCCATACGGAACAGCCAGCGTTGGAGGAACGGTAGACCTTCCAAGGTGGGTTCAGTCAGTGGTGAGGGAAGAATGGACAGCCGAGGTGTTCGATCTGGAGCTAATGAGATACAAAGACATCGAAGAGGAGATGGTTGGCTTGTTGCAGATCGCCATGGCTTGTACTTCCGCCACCCCTGACCAGCGACCTAAAATGGCTCAAGTCGTCAGAATGATAGAAGAGATACGTGGTGTTGAAGTCTCACCCTCACATTACACCCTCGACTCAGACTCCCCCTCTGTCTCTGATGACACCGGTGGTGTCAGCCAATGATAAACATTAGAAGGAGAATGTTACTAGTAACTGGGAGAGCTGTAAATGAGTGAGGTTCACAATTAGTAAGTTAATTATATGTCTGATTAACTTAGCTTTGGTTTATCTTGATTGTTAGAGTAGAAGTGTGGATTAGTTTCATCCTTGTCTGTAGATGCTTGCTTCGATGACGGCAAAGAAAATGAAAAATTTGTTGATTGGGAATCCAGCGCAATTTTGATTTTCGCCGATTATGTTGGGCTACCAACTGCCCATGATATTACTTGCATGAGGTGGTCTCACGGAATTTATTGTGAGAAAGCCAACGTGGCAAAGTATTTTCCTTTTAAATTTATGTGGTTTATAATGAGTGTGTGATTGTAAGTCATTGTGAGATAGTTTCACGCAAGACTTACTGGAGATTATATTAATGTATTATTTGCTATTGCTATGTATGATATCAATTTGTATCTCAACTCGTGTCAGGATTATTGAGCTACCATATTCATGTTTCTTTTGTGCAAATTTCAAACACCTTTCTGGTTGAGGCAAAGATTTTTGTGAGTTATTGCAAGGTGATACTGGCGAATTTGTGAATACAAAAGCAAATACTGGCGAATTGCCCAGTTTGGATTTTGGCTTCTGTTTGACTTTCAGGTTTAGGTAGGATTCACAGCCCAAGAAAATTCTAAGGCCCCAACTAGAAGTCAAGGATTTTTTCTTTCCTTTTTTTTTCCTTGTTTTTTTATGTTGTTTTGTTTTGTTTTTGGGACGTCATACACTCATTCTTAAAAATCAAAAGTTGAAAGGGAGTGTTCTATGACTTGGGTATCCCTTAATTTCCAAGTTTGAACAATTTAGTTTTGTTGAGATTTATTAGTTGTTCCATATACAACAGGTAAGTGCTTTGAAAGTTGTATTATATCTAAGGGTGTAACAGAAAATTAAAGGAAAAAAAAAACTAACCTTTAAATCACTCTTACGCATCATCTTTATTCACCATAGTCCAAAATTACAAATAAAGAATAAATTAAAAATCATGAGCTATTAACAAAGTACACATATATAACTATATATATGTGCTCATAAAATTAGAGAGACCCATAATTGATCTTTTTTCTTTGTCAAAAATGCATTACTCTAGGAGCATATATCATCAGCCTGTACAAAGTATCAGGTAAGAACTTCCTGGCAAACAAGTAACAAATATTAGTTACTTTCCCATTGTATTCACAAGTTTCCTTGCCCCTCAACCTCTCCAAAAACTCAATCGTGATATGCGTTCTCCTGTACCTAGCCGGGTGCCACCCGCCCTTGGACCAGTCGACCCACGTCAGGCTCCGGTTCGAGTTCTTCCTCGCCCCGAGCTTGTTCATATTGACCCAAGTAGGCAAGTAGTGCTCATCAGCATAGCATGAGGACTTGCATGCCCTTTTGAACAACAAGAAGTAGCCTTGGTCAGAGATGACCTGGACGGCCATATCCCGGTCTAGCTCGAACCACTGGGACCCCTTCCGCCACTGCCGGACAGTCACCGTGGGGCCCAGCTGGCTCTTGTACCTGCCCCTCCCCGTGGGGCCCACCAAGTCATAAGACTCGATGTAGGTCTGAGTGGCGTTGATGAGGTAGGAGTAGATGGTGGTGAAGTTGAAGAGGGGAATGCAGGATTCTGAGAGGAGGACAAAGCGTTGGTTGGATGGGTCGTCAAGGAGTGCGTTTGCTAGTAAACGTAGCTCCGCTTCTACCATGCTGAACTTGCCCCATTCCACTTCCTACATCGTATTGTCATTACAAGCAAAGTCAATCGTAAAAGAACTCCCAAAATATTTTTTTCCCCTTTCCGATTAGCATTGGCCAAGAGGCAACAATAGAGTAAATACAAAAAAGACAACACCACCGTAAACATAAATATACCGACACAATTCTTTTTTTGGGGGGGGGGGGTTCGATAAGCGGGCCAATCGATTGGACCCGGATCTTAGGACAAGGGGATGATGTTATTGAATCTTGTTATGGTAAGTTTGTATATATCGATGATAAAACTTAGTTTTATGATAAATTTGTATACATTTAACACTTCATACGCGGTCTTAATCGCCTCTTAGGACGAGGGGATGATGCTATTGAATCTTGTTATTTTTGGTGTCTCGTATGTCAATATGTGGAGGAGGAGCCCGCAATATTGACTGGTCCAATTAGGCTTAAAAACTTACGTGCTCCAGCCAAAACCTAGTAATATTCCAATACGTACGTCAACTAAAATATTCTTCTATCAATTGGTTTTTGGTCTCCCATCCTCCAAGTTTTACTTAAACCATCCATATCCAAAGAAACAAAATTCCAAAAACACCAACTAATCTACACAAGTCACCAAAAATCAACAACTCAATGTAATCACGTAAACAAAAAATCAGAAATGATAAATGTGTTATTATAAGACACTTCTTAAGTGTCTTATTTTGACCTAAAAATTATATTATAATATTTTTAGATTGTAAAAAATATTTATGATCGAATAGTGGAAGTATATTACTTATAAATTAAGTAAAATTATCTTTTTATCTATAGTTTACCATATTTTAAAATACGTGCATCATATGCCATCGCGCACATTTGAGCTTGACAATTTATAAGTAAGGCTAATCTTTAAAAATTTAGTGATTTTAAATTATAAAATATGTTAATTGAGAATTAGACGAACATTTAAAGATGTATATCATCACGCAAAAAAATGCATTTGATAAGACATATATCATCACTCAAAAAAATGCATTTGATTCTCTGTAGATTAGGTGCATTTGTAGATTTACCAAGCTTAAATTAAAAGAGAGCGAAAAACAAACTAACCTGGCTAGGGATCCTCCGGCCTCGAAACACCCCATCATCCATGCCCGACAACGACGACGAAGAATTGAATGAGGGATCAGAATGCACGTAGACGGAGTAAAACCCTTGATGCCCTTTGAAAAACTTTTCCCAAAGAGGGGCAAATGGAATAGACCCTTTAACCAAAAACAAGAAGGCAACTTTAGGCACCCCAACTTGGGTGTTCATGGGTGTCATTGATGCCCTCCACATCAACTCCTCATCACTCATCACCTCCACATCGTTGTTTGAAGATGTGGGTAATCTCAAAACCTCCGGTATTGGCGGCGGAGGTGGTGGCGGAGACGGCGGAGAGACGGTGGCGGAGGTGGTGGAGAGGTTTTGTGGGGTTTGGAAATGAGTATGATTGAGTGAGGAAAAGCTCTCGGAATAAAAACTAAGGGTGATGCCAAATGCGAGGCTGCAACCTAAGGCAATGAGAAAATATGAAAAAAGCTTGATGAGGTTCAAATGGGCATTTAAGATCTTCATCGTTAGTGCTAAAAATCCATAACATTGTCGATCCTTCAACATTTTTTTGGTTTTTTTTCCGTCAGTTAAGAACAGGGGAAACAGAGTGGAGAACAGTGGAAGAGAGGTTTTAATTGGTAGGATTTTGGAAGATTAACATAATTAGGGAAGGTTTCTTCCATAATCACTGGATCAAATAATCTGGCAAAGGCAAGTTACCCAAAAAAAAAGGGAAAAAGAAAGCTAAGAGCAGAATTATATAGTGAACCAGTAGCATAAGTTATCAAATCTGACAAGATGGGATTTCGAAGAAGTTTACTACTATAGTTAAGATCAAGAAATATTACGTGATTGATTCAGAAACAAGATTTACTAATTTGGGGGGGGGGGGGAAGAGGAGTCTGGGTCACGCAGGCGGGACTCTGGGAGGGACTCTGATTGACATAGGAAAAGTATTACAAATTGAATCTGGTGTCTCTCTCTCTCTCTCTCTTTCTGGAAGAATAATAAACAACTAAAGCTTAGTATGGATGGACTTTGATTAACATAGGAAAAGTATTTCATTGAAAAAAAAAACAGGGTCTCGTAAGTCACTATTAATCAAAAATCCATTCCATCATACAATGAACTTTGCGGTCAACTCAGTTATTTAATTAGTACAAGCAAGACTATACATATAGACATAGTTGAAGTGACACCTCCAGGAAAGTAAGAGAGGGTGAAGTGTGATACACTTTGTTGACCACGTCAATATTGTTATATTATATATATCTTTGAAGATTAGTGACACATACAAAATTTTAATATTTTGAAGTGAAATTGAATTATTTTGTATATAAATTTAAAGTACATGATGGATTTAGTAATTTTTTTAATTTTTAAAATCACAATTTATGTTTCAAAGGTATTGGAGCAGAAATTGCGTGATCATTTAGTATGCATCAAGAACTAGAGCAGACTTTGTTTCGAAACAATTTCTCTACTTATGACGATTAAATTATTTACATTTAGTTTGTTTAATGTTCACTAAATCCACAATAGGGGGATCATTAATTATTGTCATCTTGATATATGTATCTTATAGTGTGTGTACTCTACAGCTTAATCATTCCATAATCATACTAGTCGAGCATTATGATTTTTTTAAGGGAAAAATCAGTAAATGCTATGTTTTTGCAATTTAAATTAGGCATACAAAAATTCGGGGGATGGAATTCTTTAAAAAAAATATTGTTATGTTCATAAATTAAGACAGTGAGGGGATTAATTCCCGCGGTTTGGGTTGCTTGGGTATCAAACATTGTTTCTTGTCCTGTAATTGCGATTTTTGTTGTCACTGTTTGATGACAGTCGTGACTGGGTAATTTCTTGCGAAGCAATTGATTGATTTGGTCCTTGCAAAAAATTGTAGGTTGCCATTATTTAAGCCATTTTCCAAGTTAAGTGATTGATAAAGTCCTTGCTACAAAATATTAAAACCGGGTAATGGATCATATCGGGTTGGATTCGTATCCATGTCGAACTTAAACGGGTTGAAAATTCCTCAACCTGAACCTAACTCATTTATTAAACGGGTTGAAAAGTTTTTATCTATACGCATTTAGTTTTTAAACGGATTGACCCACTTAACCTGTTTAAAATAAACAGGTTGAGTTTAATCGTCTAATTATCCATTTATGCACTTAACATTCTCAACTAATATATAATTATATAGCATTAAAAATTAAGTTTTATATATCACATAAAACAATTACTTTCTAATGTTTCCTTGATTCATCACAATTCACATTTTTTTATATTTTTATTCTTCATTATCTAATAAAAAAGTAAACGGATAAATGACAAATGAAAAAATTAGTTGATGTTTAATCCATTTAATTAAACGGGTTAAATAGGTACTTTTTTATATTAAGAATCTCAACCTGAACCAAACTGATTTAATTAAACGGATTGAACATATCAACCCATTTTAATTAAACTTGTTAAAAATTTATATCCAAACCTACTTAACTTCGTTTCGGTTTCAGATCGGTAATTATGTCAGGTCAACTTTACTCAACTCTACAAAATACTATTACCATAATAGGGTAATTAGTATTTAAGTTTAGTCTCCATATCCAAGGAAAACAAAACAATTAGTATTTAAATTCAGTAAAAAATTTACTTTTGAATACTATTATGTCAAATGCTTTTTCTTATGCACATTATCTACATACATCTTTTGACTGTATATTAGCTATATTTATGCTATTTATTTATGCACATTATTTATGCCTGTTTGATGAGAAAAACTGGAATGGAATGGAATTAGGACTTGAATCCTGAGGGGTTGGGTATGGAACTTGAATCCTGAACTTAATTGTTTGGTGAAAATTGGAATGGAGTCAAGTTCCAGTTTTTACTGTTTGATGAGCAGTTATGGAATGGAATGAAATCTTTTTATTTTTGTATTTATTTTTGCCATTGTAAGATATATTTTCCAATTTTTGTGATTAACTATTTTTGTAATTTTTTGTATTTTAATTTTGAATTGACATATAAGTTATTATTTTTGTTTAATTTCTAAATTGTAATGTGAGTTATTAATTTTATATTTTTGTTTTATCAAAGTAATAAATTTAATAAATCCATATTTAAAAAAAATATGAACCCATAAAATTTTTAACTTGCAATTTTCTAGATCCAGGCCATCTTCTCCATTCTCACTTTCAGACCTCACAAATACCCTTTCCGCTTCCCCATTCCCACACTCAGATCTCCACGCCGTCCTCTCCATCATCTCCCTCACTTGCCCGGATATGATAATAGAGCCTCTTCCTCCTTCCTCTCCTCCGGCCGTTGGGGTGTTGTCACTGGGCAATGTCACAGAATCTTGTTTCCTCCTCCCCCTCCCCAATGAGGCCGCCAATGTGAGTATGCTCAAGTGTTTCGGCTGAGCACTTATAAGTAGCGGCATCGACGGCCGACGACCGATGAGTCCTAAGGCGGCCTTGCCTCTCTCTTTTCTCCCCTTCCCTCTTCCCCTCTCCCTCTATCTGCAATTGGAAGTTTGGTGGCATGAAAGTACAAATGAAGAACTCAGCGAAGGAAGTGGGCAAATTAAAATCTTGATGAATATTTTTCCTTAAAATTTTGGGTTATTAATTTGATCCCTGAGGGTTGGGGATTTAAAACCCCTGTCTTTGGGAGGTTTCAAGTTCCTAAGAATTTGGAGGAAGTTGATACCCCTGTGTATCAAGTTCCACTCCTTTAAAATGTTCACCAAACATTAACAAGTAGGACTTGATGTTTAAGGGTTCAAGTTTTATTTTATTTTTCCTCACCAAACACCCCTATGCTTATTCTTATGCACATTATCTACGTACATCTTTTGACTGTATATTCGCTATATTTATGCTATTTATTTTCTATTGACTTGACTCTAACATTACGTAGTACCTACCACAACCCCAAATTGCCCTTAGGGCAAACATTAAATATTAATTCAATTGGTGTTATTAGACATTGTCTAGGTTACTTGTCCTATTGGTGTAATCAAGATGTCTGAAGCAATTAAACAAATGCAGAATTTTCAATGCGTTTAATTGGCTCCCAAATCAAAACCAAAACAAAAAATATTATTTTTGTCCTTATTTAATGCATTTTGTTCGTATTAAAAGGGCATTTAAGATTTCCAATAAAGAATAACTATTACAAGTGGTAATGTATATAATACACATAAGAGTGTGTGCTTTCACTTGTCATGTATATATATTTTTGCAACGTGTATTTGTCATATAGATAATTTTTAATATGTGGCGTTGATGTGGTTTGTAGGAGTATATACTCCTAGGTATATGATATAGGCTTTCATTACAAGTTGAATTTGGTCTCTCTCTTTCTAGAAGAATAATAAACAACTAAAGCTTCTGGACGGACTTTGATTAACATAGGAAAAGTATTTCATTGAAAAAACACAACTGGTCTCTTAGATCACTATTAATCAAAAATCCATTTCATGAGAAAATGAACTTTGCTATCAATTCAGTCTTCTTGCATGTATTCAATTAGTACAAGCAAGACTACAAACATACAGACAGTTGAATTGCCCCCCCCCCCCCACCGAAGGTGAGAGAGGGGAAAAAATTGTACCATTGAAAATAAACAAAGAAGCGAATTGTAAACGTTGATAATTTATTTTTCTTTCACATTTACGACTTGTTTAGAGTTTTTATAGCGTTTTACTGCTTTTTACAACTCTTTTTATTTTCTTACAGATTATACCTACATCTTATCGCGAAAAAGAATAGCCCCTAAATAGTTAAGTAACAATTACAAAACATTTACAAGTAATAAAGATATAGTTATTACTATTTTACTCAGGTCCAACATGGATATATTCATTCCATTCCAGCTATTTATGATTGAAACATTGTACCACATAATTATGTTAAAATACCATTTTTCAGCAATTTATTTTATCTAGTGTGGAATTCCAAAGAAATGGTTTGCATTGGGATATGGATAGGGACGTTATAACTTATAACTACATAATATATCATAATAAACCATCATAAAACATACTATGTTATAATAAGCCACCAAATATTAATTCACCAAGATAGTTCATCTATAATTCTTAGTAAAAGCAAGACATCCATTAATTGAAATTGAGTTAATTATTAGTGCCCACGAGGAGTATAGCTAAGGAAGTGATATCTGCATGACTACATCAAAGATTACATATTTCTCTATTTATGATTTAGATTTGAGGCAAAATAAATAATCAGTAAATCACCTTAAATAACTTGCATTAAAGTAATTTAAATAAAGGCAAGATATTTAAGAGTGTCTTTCAGCAAAATATGTATAACACCCAAAATAAATAAAAGCCTGTATTTCTAATTGCTATTATATCTCTTTTTTTATTTATAAATTTTTTTGAGCCAGTTGAAGATACTACGAGAAATCTATGTTCCTTAGCTAGTTAAAAATATTAAGAGAATTAAATAAAAAGGGGGAGGGGAAGTTGGAAACCCTTTCATAAGCTTATCAAACAAGCTGATTAGACAAATGATGAGATCTTATCTTATTAATGTATAGTCAAAATTAAAAGTTTTGGATGTATACGTTATAATTTAAGTCTAGTCCTCTAAAATTATAGAATAAATACATATCAACTTAAAACAACAATTTTTTAATGTGAACCTACTTTTGTTGGGTTTGCTTGTATCAACTTAGATAATATTGCAAAAACATGTATGTAACCTATTTGTACAACTATAAGAAACGTTGTGTCCCTTTCTCACATACATTGTAGGAAGCTTCTCTTTGGGTGGAAAAGAAATGGGGAGGACACGTTCGGTGACTTTTCAAATGTTAGACGGAGAATTTCTTCTAATCTTACAATATTCTATCTTTAAAGTAAAAAAATCTTTTCGCTTTAAGGATGTGTTTCATAGGAATTTTCTTATTTTAAGATGTTCGGTGAAATAATAAGGAAAAATTTATTTTCAAGGGAAAGTCATTTTTCTTATGATTAAGGAAAATATTTTCACTTTAAATAGAGCATAAGTTGATTTTTCCATCTCTTGGACTCTCACACAATCTTACAGTATTTTTCTCTTCCGTGTCTATTTCCTCAACATATGGTTCAAAGACTAAAGTAGCGACATATGGTTCAATGACTAAGGTAGGCACCTATGGTTCGAAGATTAAGGCAACATATTAAAGACTAGCGAAGCTATATCATCTTAATGCCAACGCCGGTTAATCTAACGGCCATGATTTAATCGAAATCCAAAACGCCCAGCAATTTGTTGTCAAAGTTAAGAAAAAAGAGAAGCTCACCAGGGTATTTTCTCCTCTTCATTTGGATTCCTACTCAAAGGTGGGAAATTGATAGGCGTTGCTAGTATCAAATTGTGGGTAGTAGGTAAGATCAAAAAATTGACAAATGTAGATATTGCCACGTGATCTAGATGGCACCACTATTGTAATATCATGCAAAAAAGAAAAATATATATAAATTTCCATTTTTCTAAATTTCTTGCTTATTTTTTGTCTATTAATGTGCCTCTTTTTAGTTTTTTGTTCATTTTTTGCTAATCAAAATCATTTTTCAGAAAGTTCACTTCTTCTTTTACTAAACAACTGAAAATATGAGCTAAGAATTCATTTTACATGAAAATTTATTTTTTTAAGAAAATAATTTTCAACCCTGGCAAACAAAAAAAAATTCTTAATCGTTCTCGTTCCCCTGTTTTTACTTCTTTATTGGAACACATTATTAAGTGATCGATCAGATTCACATGATGTAGATAGAATAAGGTTTAAAAAGGGGGAATAAAAGAGGATGGGCAAATCCAAGAACAACATGATAAGGGGGAAGGAAATAGGAGAAAAGAGCAGCATGCACGTATGAGCACCAAACTTCTACTAATTTAGGAATAAGTAGTACTTAATTAATTAGTTATAGAAGCGTTATAGAATGGTAAAGCAATGGGATGGGAGATGAACATCATATGATTAGCTTTATCAAGGATACAATCTATAGTGTTAAATTTTACACCAATTGGGCTTTCAACAAGAATCATATATATAAACTTAAATGAAGTTTCAACCCAAAATTAATTGACAATGAGTGGGATAATTTACAAGCTCATATATATGCTCAAATCCTTTTATTTTATCAATGTGGGATAATAACCACTTTCATATTTCTTTCATTTTATCAACGTGGGGCGACACTCACTTTCATACTTCAACATATAAAGATATGAGCAATACCACAAAAAGGGTTGCAACCTACGAAAGTTCGGAATAGTTATGGATTGTGAGGGGGTGCGCCTTGGGAGGCTAAGATTGTAAGTCAATTTTTATTACTTTCGAAACTATGGAGATACATCAAAGGTCGAGCTACAATACTTAAACTTAGATTTATTTATTAAGATTCAAGGAGTAGGAAATGGCTTAGTCAATAAATCTAGCTAATTTTAGTTATTCTTCTTGCCTCGGAAAATTAGAGACTAATAGTGACGGAGAGCAGTTCCCAAAGAGAGGAGGTTGGAGGGAAGGGAGCCATGCATGGCAGAAGTTTTCATTGTAGCTTTAACATTAGTTGAAAAAGATACTCATTTTTCTTCGAATATTATTTTCATTCAAGTATAGTTTGGTATGAATCTCATGATCTATCAAATCTAAGATGGATTATCGTTCTAATTTAGGGGTTGAAATTGTTTCTTTAGCTCATAAGATATAGCAGTGTGCTTTTGTTGTATTGATTAAACAGGCCAACAATTGTGTTTTTTAATTGCTTTATCGCAGCAATTAAGATAAAAAAAATAGAAAAAGAATATGGTTTCTTATAAAAGAAATGCAAGAAGAACTTTTCTTTTTTTGGGGGGCTTCACAATAAAGCTTTACCCATGCGCACCTAGCACTTTGTCAATAGGATACGTAAAATAATAAATTATTATTGATTGTAGGGAAAATAATTCATACGAATACCTTGGACTAAAGTTTTCATTGCTACTAGGCTAGAAGTCATCAATTACTAGATCATTCTAGAATCATAGCGTCATTCACAGTCTTATCAATTTTTGGATTTGTTTTGTTGCCAAAAAAAAGAGTGTAAAATAGTGATGCATAAAAATTAGTTACAGAATAGTATTTAGACTGTTTTAAAAGTTGATAGGGAAAAAAAATTAAACAATAGAAAATAAGTACAAATCTTAGTGAGTGGATATGGATATGTAAAATTACAGTCCATGATCATTTCCTCCTTATTCTTTCATTAATGACTTCCAGTTAAGACGGAATAAATGATAATTTATCACTTTCATTTTTTTTTTCAGTATAAAAAAAATAAATTAATTGTAAATCTTTTAGAATCTACATTGTGATTTGTATTCATAATTTCTAAAATTATAAAAAATATAGAGAGCATTATAATGTAAAATAAGATTTAAATTTATAGGAAAAAAATATTTAGCATTCTACTTTATCAAATTAAATGAGGAGGGAATGTCATACATTCATACACTTTGAACGGCGGACTGTGGTCTCACGGTGGCTGAGGCTGATGGGAGAATGTGGGTAGCTGGAATCCGCTTCATACATTGAAGGAATAAATAATATTCATTGATTTGCTCGTGTCAACATGAGCTAGTCACGTGCTAGTTGATGATTCACACCCCCAGCATGCATGGGTGAATGAGAATTTGCGCGTAGCTGAAGTTACACATGAAAAGTAGTTGGAGATTTGGTATTTATTTGTCTATGGACAATATTGAATTTTGTAAGACAAATAAATCTTTATATAATAAATATAGAATGAGAATGGTTATTAAACCTTTCCTCTCTTAATCCAATCTTCTCCTTTAATCTCGTCAAAATGCCCCAAGTAGCTACAACTTTCTTTCGATTTCAAAATTTAAATTTCAGATATTATCTCCACATTATCTACTTGAAGATAGATATAGTGGGTGGTTACATTATTATCACTGCCTACACTTATCAATTCAGGCGGACGGGCCAAATACGGATCGGGTGTATTCGGATTCGGGTAAAATACGGGTGTATTTTGGGTTCGAGTAAAATACGAGCGAGCGTATTTCAGTTTTACGAGTTTCGAATCAACCCAACGGGTTTGAAGCGCCTAGTTGGTAATTATTTCTTTTTTTTGTCAAAATCAAAAATTCGGCATATTTATTACTTAAAATTGTCTGTGTTTAATGAACAAGTATTGTAATTATAATTTCTTCAAAGAATATCAAAAATATCAACATGATATTTGAAATTCATGTGCGGGTGGACAATGAGTCACGTTTGGATGGGTTGGCTCGTATATTAAAATATTAATAATTTATGTAATTAGGCATGCTTTATTAGTACGTCGATCCTAGTACGAAAATAAGTTGATCAATTGCCCAACATTGCATCACACTCGAAACCAATTAGAAGGAATCTAAACGAAAGAATATTATGTACGCGCAAGATATTATAATTATCTATTAATTATAAAATCAAAATTTTATATTATTATAGAATAATCTTATTTAAAATGCGACGAGACGTATTCATTTTACTAGGGATATAATGATATGACTCGCACATTTTCAATACTTATCTAATTCTAAATTGTTTTTCTTAATACTAGAGCTTTTTCATGGACATTTTCTAAAATTGTACTATTTAAGTTGTACATGACGTTGTTTTATGAAAAAAAGGGGAACCATTGTCTAATTTGCGAATGGATGTGATAATTATATAATATCTCCCTAAACAATTCGTTATAATAAAAAACTATTATTGTTAAGAGGAAAAAATTAAAGAAAATAAAAAGTAAGTATATAATATTCGGGTCGAGCGGACGGGTTCGGGCTTGGGTCGGGTTTGACCCAAAAAATTTACGGGTTTTTCGGGTTCGGTTTATTTCGTGTGCGGCTTGAGAAAATCGTGTTCAAAACCCAAAACTTTTGGACGGGTTTGGGTTAGATTTGCGGGTTGAGTTAATTTTTACCAGGTCTATCACTGCCTATTTCCATGACCACTAGCAACATATATGAACTATGGTCGATTACTTCCCACATCTCACAATTAACCGCATATCTCTCTGGATTATCAGTTAACCTGCCTATTGAGGTTTCCATCGTCGGCACGAACTCATCTATATCTCCCCTTCTGTTTCTTTAATGTTGTTCCCTATTTCAGGGACTTCCATCATATATGTATCGTTATTTTTATTCATCTTAGATCATTATTAACCAATTGGAGACATGTTTGCCTCTCTATTTTGCGAATCGGACTCAAAGCAACTAAATAATGTTTTCGGAGATCTCATATTTTTCTAATTTTAGATAGTGTTAATGCAATTTTCTTGCACATCGCAAGTTGAGGTCTTCTGACAAAGTACAACTTCCACCCTCTTCAATAAGCAGCAATAAAATGCAGCATTTCTGTCATGTATATCTATGTCATATCCTAAACTACTAATGGCATTAACCACAACTAGCAAGTACAATGATGACGAGAAGTAATCTGGTCGATTTAATTTATGATAAATTTTGGTATATATTTTGGATTTGATTTTTCCTTGATATATACATTTGTTTGTTAGATTTTCTTTTTTCCCCCCTCCAGTGTCAGTAAACACCATATTCAATTACCCCTCTCCTTTCAACATAAGTGCATCAGTTGGTAAGATCTTTTAATTCTACTTTTTGTTGGGGGTTAATGAGATTAGATAAGATTTTTCATACAATGTGGAAGATAAGTAATCAATCTCACCGTTCTACTTTATTAAAAGAATGTTTTATAGCTATTCATTTTTTTTTCTTTTTACATGTCTAACTCTCCATAAAACTTTTTTCATTTGGGTTTTTGATGGCAATAATATAATAATATATCTATGCATATAACTCACATAGAGTAGAACAACAACAATTATTAGGTAGGGTGATGATATGTGTCTTGCTGCAAGACATTCTTAAATGTCTTATCGTAACTCAAATAAATATATTTTATGATTTAAAATCACCAAATTTTTAATAATTACAACTTATTATGAGCTATAAAGCTTTAATATTCATCGGTTATACTAACAAATACAAACTGACATCCTAATTGGATCAACTCCATCCACGAAGACATATCATATATGTAATTTTGTAAATATGAACGATTATATATAAAATGATGATTTTACACAATTTATAAGTTTAGACATCCTTTTACTATTCAATCATACTATTTTTTTCAATTTAATATGTGATAATATACATTTTAAGTAAAAATAAGACACTTAAAAAGTATCTTGTAATAAGACACTTATCATTTTTTATTAAGTATTTTTAGTAGCAAAAAGATTATAAGTTGATCCGATGCCTTGAGTGTTATCCATATTCATGGAAGAGCCTACAAGATAATTCTTTTAACTCATAATTTATCTTCCATAATTCCACGTAGTAGTGCATAATCCATAATGGCATTGTATGCATGTTTCCTTAGCTCCCTTAATAGATCATGTTTTCCATTTTTTTGGCCCCTGTAGGGGCGTGTTTAAGTATAAAATTTTGAAAAATCCACTTTGTATGATCGCTCTAACAATACCATGTCTCATACTTTCCTTGATTTTGATAAAACGGTATGCTTTTTTCCTAAGTCAGTGTCACTAAATGTTATAGACTATAGTACTATATATTCGTGCTAATTTCTTGAAACTGTAAAACATAATGAAACTCTTCAATTTCTTATACATATATATTTCATTTTTTCCTTAAAAAAAAGAGAGATGATCAATTTCATTTGTGAAAAGTAACAACATTAGTGTTTCCATCACTAATAAGGGGTCTATCTTTGGTGATCTTGTGAATGATAGGGATGGGTCGGAGCTCACTAACATGAAGCCATTAGTTCGAATAATAGCATTGAAATTAAATTAGTGTCCATGAAGAGTTTCCATGGAGCAAAACAAAATGATTGGTGGAATGTGTCGGACTTTGATTCCCATAAATCATGTACAAACAGGCTAATGCCATTGATTTTATTGTGAGTTGGATGGTTTTTGTGCACTTTGGGAGATGTTAATATGTACATATCATTGAATTGTTTCATTAATGTATTTAATAATTGAAAATCCTTTTATGTTGGATGTAAAATATATATCTACATTTCAACATTTTAGTATGAACAATGGATTACTCAATTTAGTATAAATTTTGAAGCTAACAGAATTAAAATATATATTTGAACATAATGAATTTAAACGTTATATTTTATGCTAACATTCAATTTTATTAATTTTTACCTTTAAAGTCCTTTGCACGAGCACGGGCATAAACTAGGGAATAAATAAATATTAGGAACATATTTCTCTTGATGTTGGATCATAGATCCGACTGTATTCGGTAATAGCATTTTGAATAGCGTTTAGTATTTTGACCAAGTCAATACACTAATAAGTCAATTTTTAATGTTCGATAACCTAGTATTTTGATTAGCATTTCAAGTAGCGTTTAGCGTTTTAAGCAGCGTTTTTAAAAAGCTAACAGTATTAGCTTTTGGCATTCAGAACTCAGAAGTACCGTTTCATATTTTTTGGCAAAAACATATCTTTTGGAATTTTATATTGGAAGTTATCTGGATTTTTTTAACGTTAATTTACATTAATATGTTAACCTAATAGCTAAATTTATCGAATAAATTTATTTCAGTCGCTCATCCAAACAACTATCTGCTAACAGTTAAATTAAAACGCTATCATCTACCTAAACGACTATCCACTACCTAAACCGCCATATGCTACCTAAACAGCTAATTTTACTGTACAGGGCCATGTACTATATTGAATTTTATAAGACAAAAAAAAAAAAATAGGAACATATTTGTCTTGATGTTGGATAAGATAATTGCATAATAATTCTATTTTCCAGCTGAACAAGGAGACGTGAACTTGTAAAATTAACTTCTATTTCTGGTGTTTGATTACCATACATTTTTATAGAAAGATTTGATCTTTTGTGATTTCTTTTTTAAAAAGAAAAATAAATGTCATTATAAATTTGTCAAAAAAAAATAACAAAGAACAGTAGTTACGTCAACTCAAAATAGTGAAAACACTGATGAGATCTTAGTTAAGTAATTAAGATTGAGAAAGTAAGTAAATTCTATTTTGCATCCCCTCTATTATATTGTACTGCTTTCGTGGCTCATTTGAACTCCCCAAAAAATATTGAAAAACAATGTTGTTATATCATGTGTTTCAATAACCCATTATTTAACTGTACTGCTTTCATAGCTCATTTCTAATGGGGTATGTAATCAATTGATCGCCCATTATTTAACATCCTCATCTACACCAACGACGATGTTGTTATATCGTGTGTTTCGATCTCCACTATTTTATATTTTATAATTGAAAAGTGTTTTGCAACAAAACATTTATTATTTTGCTATAATCAATATAGTCTCTTTTCTGAATAGTAGCAAATTATATTATATGCCCACATAATAGACATCTAGCTAGTTGACATGATAACTTATACTCGAAAGAAGAAATTCAATTGTTGATTCACCCTTAATTCTAAACAAGTAATCTTCATGCAATCAAATCCAACTATTTTTCACAATTTGATATCTCTAATCTGATTAAACTTGCTAGAATACGAGAGGGTGAACTCAAACCAAAGATCGTACAAATGCAAGGACACAAAACCCCTCTCAAAAGAGGGAACCCTTAACTCTCATGAAACACAGAGAATCCCTTACTATATAATTAATATGCTTGTAAACTGAATAGGACATTCAACAAGAAAAAAAATTGGGCATCACCACTGAGAGTTATGACTAATGACAATACCTTACTATATAAAATGGAGGCGGGGGATAAGGTTTTTGTGTATGAGAAAGGATTTGAGAAAAAAAAGATACCTCTAAATCTTATTAATTATTGTTTCTTGATAGATAAGTAGTACCAATTATGCATATATAATAAATACAAAACAAATCCTCATAATTTTCTGCTTTATGCATCAAATTTTTTGGCTTTAAAATTCTGTCCAAACCAGTAAATCAAATTAATGTAAGGTCATCTTTTTAAAAGTTATCACAAAAGCAAAGTAATCTCACAAACTAGCTACCATAAAAATTCAAACAACATAATTATTCCAGAAGATATACACTCTTCCGCTCCAGCTTTGGAAAAACATATGGTCCACGTTTGAGTGTATTCACTCTGTCAAAATGCGCAATCGAAGACAAAAGTCCTTCACATCCACCTCCAAAACCCAGAGCAACAATAAAACAAAACGAAAGGCATAGTCTTCACAATTCGGTGGATTCTTACTACGCCTTCCGTTAATTGCTTTTGTCACCCAAAACCTAAAAGAGAAATAAAGTTTGAACACGATCATGAGTCTAAAGATTCAATTCAGCAGAAGTTGCCAGAATTGAATGTTTGAATCGAATACTTTAAATTTATTTTCGAAATATTCTAGATAGCTTATCTAAAGTGAACCCATAATTTTGACCAATTGTTTTTTATAGGATAAATTGAATAAATCAAATAACAATTGGCCCAACTAAATCAAAAACAAATAATTTTATTAGCTCGATCTGAACAAGTCATTTCTCACGTGCTTTTAAGAGTGTATGTGCTTCTTGTCGATGTGTATATATTTTTCATATGTGTGTTTGTAATTTATTAATTTCTTGATATATATTTGCTGATGTGATTCTTGAAAATACGATATATATATATATATATATATATATATATATATATATTGATCTGAAGGTGACATAATCAAAATTTTCAAGAGAAAATAAACACAGATTGATTTAAGTGATTCGACAGTTGTTTTTCTTAAATAAGGTCTCGAATTTGAGTTTTGTGAATGAAAAAAATTTATGATATGAGAGCTCTATTTTTTATTGGGTCAATAATAACTCGATTCGGACCTAAGGCGGAAAAAACAATAAGCAGAGAAAATGTGGTGTATAAACACACGCACGTGCTCCGCATACGTGGCGCGCATTGTCTCCCTATGCCCTTCACACGTCGGCATACTCCTGCCACGTGGCCCAACTATTATTTACCTTCCATTTTAACCCCTTCCCTCTTCTACAAAAACAGATTAGATAATCAGATAATTAGAAAAGTCACAGAAGCCAGAGGAGGGGAGACAGACAAAATTCATGGCGTTCTTGTGTTGGTATTGATATCAGAGGCACGAAGAATTCAAATTCATGGTGGTCTAGGGTTTCATTGGGGATTCGATTCGAGGATCTACCTGGTGACTCTCTATATATATAGCTAGATACGCGCAGGTGTGTGGACTTGATTGAAAGTGAGAAGTGTGAATTGAAGAAATTAATGGCGACGCCATTGACGGGGATAGGCCACCACAGAGAAGGTGGAGGAGTGGCGATAATGGCGGGGCCGGTGGATCCTCCGCCTCCGACGTCGTCATCTTCGTCGACCAAGGCTTGTGTGAAGAATTCCGCGCAAAAATCGCCGATTTTGATCTTCTTGTTCTTCCACAAAGCCATAAAATCTGAGCTCGAGAGCCTTCATCGCGCCGCCATGGATTTCGCTACGAATCAGCAGAGTGATATTAAGCCGTTGCTTAGGCGGTATCATTTTCTACGTTCTATCTACAAGCATCATTGCAATGCCGAGGATGAGGTAGGTTACCAATTTTGTTGCGCACTGCTTGTGGAGTGAAATTGCGAATTTCTTGTGGCTTCTGCTTGCGCTTTGGATAGTGATACGGGAATGAGATTGTTGATGACAGTGTTGCTAGGGCTTGGAATTTTTGTGATTGCTTGTCTGTTTTAATGCGATGTTACATTTTGTGACACTTGTCTTTAATAATTAATCAATAACCATTTTGGCTCGCATTGTATGTTCTCGCTACACAAAACTTCCGTTAAAACTAGCATTCTTCATTTGCAAGTTACTAGAAATTACAGAGGACTAGGACTGGGACCTAAGAGTGCCTTTCAAGACAACTTTTTCTACGCCTGAGACCTTAAATGTGGTGGTCTTTACATTGTTAGTTGTCCGTGGAACCAACGGAGTTACGTGGATTGTCTTGATTGTTATACTAGTCTTAGTTGCCTGACTGTATATTTGGGCTATAAGGAGACTTAAGCTCAAAATGTGATATGAAATCGTAGGATTTATAACATCATGTAAGATGACGTAGAAAGCTAATTAGGTGTAGCTTGCACGTGATATCCCAGATTCCTTGTAGTGGTCATCCTTTTTCAAAATAAGGTAATTTCAAACAAAGTGAGGAACATTGAATCTGCAAAGTATCATCCTCTTTCAAAATAAGGTAATTTCAAACAAAGTTTGTGCATCAATGAAGTTAAAAAACACATCACATTCAGTGAATCCTGTTGTTCTCCTAAAAATGTACTCATTCTATATTTCCTGCTGTCACTTCAAATATGGTATGATTTTATGCACCATGAAAGTTAAACGCAAACTCAATAAATTTCTATGTATGGATTTCTTCTGTCACATTTCAGAAGGTAAGATCTCTTTGTGGCTTGTCATAATCTCTTTATGACATCACAGGTCATTTTCCCAGCTCTTGACATTCGAGTAAAAAATGTTGCTAGAACTTATTCCCTGGAGCATGAAGGTGAAAATTTTCTTTTTGATCAATTGTTTGAGCTGGTAGAAACAAAGGTACAAAATGAAGAAAGTTACAGAAGAGAGCTAGCTTCTCGTACTGGAGCCCTCCAAACATCTATCAGTCAGCACATGTCTAAGGAAGAAGAGCAGGTAACTATATGGTCCATTGTGGTAATCATATTCTCGGCATATGCTGTCTTATCACATTGATTGCTGTCGATATTCAAGGCTATCATGGTCTGCTCTGCAGATGACCTGAACATATAAATGAGCTCAGCCAGTTTTTCTAGTTTTTGTTCTGAGTAAAGCGATATCTTATAACAGTATAACCTGCTGATTCAGCAAAAAAAAAAAAAAAGCATTGTTAATTTAATCCCTGGTGCATGAAGATTAGGTGGTGCTGTATGTTTCTGTAAGATTTGATTTGGCAGTCAGTTCCCTAATAAATATTCTATTCACCTTCAAAATAGGGGAAAAAAAGAAAAAGAAGTGTTATTGGACTCTCCCATGCCCATGTTCCATGACTCACATTTGACATACGTCTGAGTGTCAAAAAGCTTTGTGTGGTTTTAGCCATAATCGTCGTGAATGCTTCTTGGATTGCTCAACTTGTAATGGTGATTGCTATTTATTAGGCCCTGCTTTCTTCAACTTATTTTTTTCGAACTTATCTGAATTTGATTGAACTTATTTGTAAACTGAATTGAACTTAATTTTTCCTTGATTGAACCGAACTTATTTGCATTGAATTGCAAACTGATATTTGCTGAACTGCACTGAATTGAACTTGTTTTTCCTTAACCAAATTTATATTCCTAAGTGGAATTGAAATGAAATGAAAACTGAACTAATTTCTCCTAAATTGAACCAAACTAAACTTGTTCTGGAGAAGATAAATTGAAGAGAACAAGGCTTCTCTTCAACTTAAGTTTTTCCAAAATAAACTTAGTCCAGAAAAAATCAGTTCAATTCAATCTACTCTAGATTAGTTTAGCAAAGATAAGTTAAGTTCAGCTTAGTTAAGCAGAATTTGTTTAGTTCAATTCAGCAAAAAAGGTTCACTTAAGGCTGTGTTCGGCAACACTGTTTTGGGTAGCGTTTAGTATTTTGACCAAGTCAATACACTAATTAGTTAATTTTTAGTGTTCAGCAAACTAGTGTTTTGGCTAGCATTTCAAGTAGTGTTTAGCATTTTAAGCAGCGTTTTTTAAAAGCTAATAGTATTAACGTTTGACATTTAAAAGTAGCGTTTCATATTTTTTTGCCAAAAAATATTCTTTAAAAATTTTATCTTTGGAAATTATCGATATCATTTTATGTCAATTTACATTAATTAGCTAGCATAACAACTAAATTTACTGGACACATTAATTTCAACCTCTCATCTAAACAGCTATCCGCTAATAGCTAAATTAGAAACGCTATCCACTATCTAAACAGCTATCCGTGCATGAACAGCTAATTTTGCCGAACATGGCCTAAGTTTAGTTTTGATTCAGCTAGAATAAGTTCACTCAGTTTAGTTGGGGAAAAATTAGTTCAGTTCAGACCACTTCACTTCAGTGTTTTGTTCACCGAAGGTAAGTTGTCAACTTATTCTTTCTATAAGTTGAGTTGAGTTGAGTTCAACAAAAATAATTTCAGTTTAGTCTAGCAAAATGAAATTCAACATTCAACTGAAATAAGTTCAGAGCAAAAATAAGTTCAGTTCAACATAAACAAGTTCATTTTAGATGATTTCATTAAAAATAAGTTAAAAATTAGTTCATTTTAGATGATTTCATTAAAAATAAGTTCAAGTCAGTTCGTTTCCGGTTCCTTCGGTTTTGATCAAAATGAAGGGTCTTTTTTTCGTACCCCTAGTGAAGTATTGGGTGTCGGACACACATAGCTAAGGTGGAAAGAAAGGCCCAGTAACATAAGTTGCTGAAGGATTTGAGATTTTTATTCTATGAAAAGGACTTCATTTTGTGGTTATTCTCATGCATGTCCTATAATTTCCTCAGGTGTTCCCATTGCTTATAGAGAAGTTTTCGTTCGAGGAGCAGGCATCATTGGTCTGGCAGTTCCTGTGCAGTATACCGGTTAATATGATGGTGGAGTTCCTCCCATGGTTGTGTTCGTCTGTTTCCCCTGATGAGAGTCAGGATATGCGAAAGTGCCTGCGTAAAATTATTCCAAATGAGGCTATTCTGCATCAGGTAAGCATTTGATTTGCGAGCAGAACATTTGGTCCTTCATTTGAATCTTGTTGCTTACGTCAGCATTGTTTTGTGAAGGTCATCTTTTCCTGGATGGATGGGCCAAATAGAGAGAAACTTCATACAAATTATGGGAACGGTTCCACATTGCAGTGTAGCCGAAAGTCTGCACCTTGCACTTTTATGGGTCAAAGGAAGTCATCCTGTGCTTGCGAATCTTCTCAGACTGGGAAAAGAAAACATGCGGAGTTGAGTTGTTCCACTGCTGATTCGGATCTTAGTTGCCCAATAGATGAGATATTGCACTGGCATAAGGCAATAAAACGAGAGCTGAGTGAAATAGCGGAAGCTGCTAGAAAAATACAGCTTAGTGATGATTCCTCTGATTTGTCTACATTTAACGAGAGACTACACTTCATTGCAGAAGTGTGTATCTTTCACAGGTATGATTTCCGTTGTGGGTTTATCTTGTTCTGTTTTCCTGGGATATGCTTTGGAATAACGTATGAGCCTGGTTCTGATTTCTCGCTTAGCTGGTTGTTTAATATTAAACTTTCATATATGTTTACTGCTATCTTCGATGTTTGTTTTGTTTTCAAACCATCAAGTGAGGATATGCTGCTTTATCTTGATTTTACCACAGATGCTAATGTGAGGGTCTGACATGAATATGGACTGTGGACGCATGAAACTTCATTTTAGGCCCAAAAAAGGTTTTCAGAGAGTTGGTGAGACGAACATTTGGACACTTACCTTGAATGTGTAAAAAGCTTGTACAAAACCGTCTTGCGCTGGACTGTTTTTCATAATTTTCATGTGTCATTATCTTTGTGAGTGGACTGAGTTTAAGGTTGTCTCTTCCATCTCTTCCATTATGTGGTCTCCTCAGCTTTTTTACCTGGCCTTCTGTGTTCCTATTGAGGTCGTTGGTTGTGCAAAAGTTATTCTTAACTCTTAGGGGTGAATGTGTACACCATTACATTGCTGGAATGTTAAGAAGACCCTAAGGCTGAGAAAGGGTAGGAACTGCTCGCTAATATTACTGTTACAATGCCAACAATTTGGATGTTTTGAACTGTTTTCCATTACGATTCTGTCAAGTATGAAGCTTGGTGATGTCTGGAAGTTTAGTAACTTAAGTCTTAGTCCTTAACCTTTGCCTCAATGTCAACTGTCTGATGTATGTGATGTGTATTTCATTTCTTCTTTGGTTCTTATTCTAGCAGAATTCCACCTTGTTAGTACAGGTAGGCAGAGTTACTTATGTATTGATTTACTTTCTTTTGATAAGTAGATAGACAAAGAAATGTTGGTTCTTAAATATAATGATTTCTTTCTCATCGAGCGAGGAGTACGTCGTTGCTTGCTGGCTTATTATTTTCACGTATTCATCTTCTAGCTGGGGTTGTAGAAAACTACTTGACTCAAGGAGCCCCCTGCCTTGAGCTCGGTTTGGCCAACGCTCAGCTTTGCTCAGGCTCAGTTGGAATGCTTATTAAGGTGGGCCCAAGCCTAGCAAGGTTAGGCTTAGCTTGATTAAGCTCGTTTGGCTTTTTTTGGGGGGTGGGGGGGGGGGGATAGCTCATTTCCATGGTTATACTTAGTGTTTGCATTAATTTGGGTATTGATATACCATGATTTAGTTCTAAAGCGTATTCTTTTTGCTTTGAGTTGGGAGCTCTAGTATTTTAATAAAATTTTGAGTAGACTTGAAGTAAGGCCATGTGAAATTTAGAATCATATAATTAAAAAAAGTTTTGTTAAAGCTCTGGCTTGCTTTAGTTAAAATATGGCAAAGCCCTTGATGTGGCTGATCTTATGGATAGCTTGTATTTTGGATGTACATAATGTTTTGTAGGATGATTTCTATGCATCCATCCCTTGATCTTTTTATATAATATATATTTTTCGTTATCAAAAAAATTCGGCAAAAGCCCAGCTTGGTCTTGGTCTGACTCTGATGCTTGGTGAGGCTAGGCATGGCCCAGCTCATCTACACGCTTGCTTTTGGCAATCTGGCATCATTTAGTGTAAAGCTGTGGCATATATTGTATTTCTTATTGAAAGAGAATGCAATGGTCTTACTTCGGCTGTTCACATATCAAGAAACCATCTGAAGATAAGCATGGCATACATGGCATACATGGCAATATAGGTTTATAGAAAACACGAAAAGCCACAATATTTCATGTGAAAGTTGGGTCTCCATTATGTTTAGGGCCACGTCCTCTATGAATTTTGGGTTTATTTCATGAGGTTCATTGTTTTCTTAAAAAGCCAGGTCTATTTTCTGTGTTTTGTTGGAGAATAACATCCATGCCAATTGTCTTCTCTCGAACACTCTCTCTGCCTAATTGGGAGTGCGGATTTTGGGTGTTCATTTGATACATTAATATACTTCTTCTTGAGCATGCCTATTGAGCTCAATGAAGGCCTCAAGATTTAGGTCATATATCGTAATCAAGCTGTATTTGTTTTCAGTGGCCATATGCAGCTTAGATGAAGATCATCTTGCAGATGCCACCCCCCCCCCCAAAAAAAAAAAAAGAATTGAAAGCTCAAGATTGATGCTCTTAATTACATAGTTTAAGATCCATTGTAATGTAGCACGTGTATATGTTATTTTTGTGGATATTTTAAGGGACATCTTATTTACTTAATCATCCTTACCAAAGTAGTATTCAATCATATAGGACACTAGGCTTCGGTCATTTCATCTTGTAATTTTCAAACCTTTTTTTGGGTAAAACTTTCAAGGCTAATCTACAGCTTTACTGGAAGTTTAAACGCTTTACTAAAGGTTTCAGCATTATGCAAATTTCAAGGTCCTTTGCATATTTTTCATCTCTTGTATTTCATTGCTATTCAATAAATTTGAAGGAATGCAGACAAGTTAAGGCTGCTGGACAAATTTCAGGAACTTTGTAGAAGTTAAAGAACCGTGGCAGAAGTCCCACTATTCACTAAAAGCTATAGAGCTCCACTTTAAATTTGAGTGTTTATCTGCTAGCTTCCAAGCACATCCAAGCAGATCAAATGAAGTGAATTAGCATCAATTTGTAGTTCCCAAGTTGCCTGTCAGGTTCAAATGCTTCTCATATGCTGTTTTACTTTTCGGCAATGGACATTGACGTTAATTAAGGTCTAGGTAGTTTTTCCTTTTGTTTGAGAGGCTCACGATCACCTAAGAAGACGCAGTGATTGAAGTAACAAGATGATGTGAGAAGAAACTGTCAAAGCAATGCTGATAGACTGGATTTTAACCTGTAAATTTTTGTGTGGATACCTTGCACAGGTGGCAACTCATTGCCATGCCAATCAGTTCTTTTTCCTTTTTTTCTTATCTTTTGTACAATTTATTTGAAAGTTTTTTCTTTTTGTGGGGGGGGGGGTTGTAGAGATATTTTGCTGGCTCTCCAAATACCTTGCACTACAGCTTTAGAAACTTTGTTCGATTGTAAGAATTCTATTCCCCATGAGCTGCAATAGCATCTTCACTATATAATCTCTTTGAAATTTCTACTTTCCATGCTCCAATTACGTTCTTCATTCATCCGAGTAATTATGTGCATGTAGAGCCCCATGGTGGGTTATTTTCTATTTCTATGCTCTGAAATGCGATTTGCTTGTTTGCTTGCAGCATTGCTGAGGACAAGGTTATATTCCCTGCTGTAAATGCAGAGCTGTCTTTCGCTAGAGAGCATGCTGAAGAAGAAATGGAATTTGAGAAGCCCAGGAGCTTGATTGAGAGCATAGAAGTAGCTGGTGCAGAATTGTCATTGGCTGATTTCTATTCACGATTATGTTCTCATGCTGATGAAATAATGGATATGGTACAGAAGCACTTTCACAATGAGGAAATACAGGTTTGTACACATGAAATTGGGATTTAAAATTTAAATGTCAAGAAATGTATGGTGAATGCCAATATTCTGTTTCCTCATAGATGAGGGGTATAGGTTTCAAGGACAATACAGAACAGTCGCGCTCATGATGCTGTTAGAAAACAATGTAAAATGGTGTAAATTGGCGCTTTTTTTTCATCCATTTTGGAAAAAGCATTTTGAATAGTTTGACTAGTCTGGACCAGGGATACAAAATGCAGTTTCGGTCACGATTGCGGTTTCGGTCGCAGTAAGTAAAACGTGCTCTAATGCGGCAATCACGTTGAACATCGCGGTTGTCGCAGGGCGAAAAAGTTGTTTCCTAAGTTCGAAACCTTTCCGATGTGGCCATTTCGTCGCGGAACGGCCACATTTTGAATCCATGGTCCGCACCTTTCCAGTTAATTGAGACATGTCTGATTTTCTTCTCTCAAATAGGGTACATTCTAGGAATCTAGTTTTTGGCCCAAACTCCTTGATTTTCATATAGTTTCAACTGTCAACTCCAGGTACTCCCACTTGCTTCGAAGCTATTTACCCCACAAAGACAACGAGAACTTCTGTATCAGAGCCTGTGTGTGATGCCATTGAGATTGATTGAACGTGTGTTACCATGGTTGGTGGGATCACTCAACGAAGAAGAAGCGAAGAACCTTCTTAAAAACATGCACATGGCAGGTGATGTGAGAGACAGCCTTTAAAGATACTCACTTGTTATTCAATATACATGATACTTACGTCTAAATATTGTGCCGTTATTCTGCAATATTTTTTTTGTCGGAAACAGCTTTTGTGCTTGTCAGGGTTAACTGGCGAAGGTTCCTTAGATTTGGACAATCGGGCGAACAGACCCTACATTCATGGGTCCTTGCTTGGGATTTTCTTTTGTTCTTGTTGCAGTTTACCATGTGGCCTTTTGTTTTCTTCTAACTTGGAAAGCATGTTTTCATAATGCAGCCCCAGCTGCAGATGCAGCGCTAGTCGCACTTTTTTCTGGTTGGGCTTGCAAAGGTTGTGCCCCTGATGTCTGCTTATCCTCCCGTGCTATTGGTTCCTGTCCAGTAAAACTGCTGGCTAGAGAGAGTAATGATCTTTCTGTTCAGGCATGTGCTTCTTTCTCATCTTGTGGCGATAAAGATGCAGTCACTCATCCAGATGATGAAGCCAGACCCTCCAAGCGTGGAAACATTGTATTGAGGAAGGATGTTAGTAACGTCGCATGCAAGAAAAGTGGTAATTCCCAGACGTTATCTTGTGGTACTCAATCTTGTTGCGTCCCTGGCTTAGGAGTTAATAGTGGTCAACTGACAGTGAGTTCTTTGGCTGCTTCAAAATATCTCCGTTCTTTGTCTCTTAGTCCCACTGCTCCTTCCTTGAACTCAAGTCTTTTCAACTGGGAGACTGAGATAACTATTTCAGATAATGGGTCTTCCGCAAGGCCAATTGACAACATATTCAAATTTCATAAGGCTATCGGCAAAGACTTGGAGTTCTTGGATGTTGAATCTGGAAAGTTAAGTGAATGTGATGAAGCATTTCTTAGGCAGTTCAGTGGTAGATTTCGGCTGCTGTGGGGGTTATACAGGGCTCACAGTAATGCTGAAGATGATATAGTATTTCCAGCACTGGAATCCAGGGAAACTCTTCATAATGTTAGTCATTCTTACACTCTGGATCACAAGCAAGAAGAGAAACTCTTTGAGGATATATCTTCAGCACTATCAGAGCTTATGCAACTTCATGCAGCTTTGAGCAGGTCTACCCTTGCTGAAGATCGAGCTGGATGCAGCTATATTGCAGGTGACTCTAGTGAGAAGTTTAGGAAATATGATGAGCTTGCTGCAAAGCTTCAGGGAATGTGCAAATCCATACGAGTATCTCTTGGTCAGCATGTCTTGCGAGAAGAACTGGAGCTTTGGCCATTATTTGACAAACACTTTTCTGTGGAGGAACAGGATAGAATTGTAGGTCGTATAATTGGTACTACTGGAGCCGAGGTGCTCCAATCTATGCTGCCATGGGTGACTTCCGCACTTACACAGGAGGAGCAGAATAAGATGATGGACACGTGGAAGCATGCAACCAAGAATACTATGTTCACGGAGTGGCTTAATGAATGGTGGGAAAGTAATCCGGCTTCTCAACACTGTTCAACTTCAGAGACTAGTAACAGAAAAGGTTTGTTTTTAATTTAAGAATCTGTCATTCAGCTGGTGATGAGATGCCTGCCTTTGGTTTTCAAAACAATTATAACATTGTAGTTGCCTGTCATTTTGGCTTTTCTCCCTGAAACTTTGTGGATTTCTTTAGGCCATGATGCCTGTGATGCTATGGATCTTAGTGATCAGACCTTCAAGCCTGGGTGGAAAGATATTTTCAGAATGAATCAAAGTGAACTAGAGTCTGAGATCAGAAAAGTGTCTCGTGATTCAAGCCTTGATCCAAGAAGAAAAGCTTACCTTATTCAAAATCTGATGACCAGGTATATTTCTCTCTTAGTTCTGCATCAAATTGTTTCTGCTGGTTATACTCTTGTTGTGATAAATTTTTTGTTGATGCTAGTCGCTGGATAGCTGCTCAGCAGAAGTCATCTCACGGAGGAAGTGGTGAATGCTCAACTGAAGATAACATACTGGGATGTTCTCCATCATACCGTGATCCTGAAAAAAGGATTTTTGGGTGTGAACACTACCAGAGAAACTGTAAACTTCGTGCGGCCTGCTGTGGCAAACTGTTTGCATGCCGGTTCTGTCATGATAAAGTTAGTGACCATTCCATGGAAAGGTGGGTTTTACAACAGGGTTAGGCTTGGTCCAACAAATTGTATTGATACTTACGACAGCATTTTTTACCCCTTCAGGAAGGCTACATCTGAAATGATGTGTATGAACTGCTGTAAGATCCAGCCTGTTGGGCCCGTGTGCACAACACCTTCTTGCGATGGGCTTTCCATGGCAAAGTACTACTGTAGTATCTGCAAGTTTTTTGATGATGAAAGGTACGAAAGAATCTGGGCTTCTGTTTGTTAACTGATTGAAAACCAGAGATTATAATGGACAATCCACGCCTGCAATTTATTTATTTATTTTTGGTTGTAGCTGTACTAGTAATTGTAATTGTCGTTCTCTGCATGGTCATACAAAATGCATATTGCTGCAGAGAGAGAGATGCTTCCACATGCCTAATCAAGATGCACGTAGGGCACATATTCTTTAATAGTACCTAGGAAGTCCTATTAACAGTGTCATAATATAAAATACAGGTTTCAGAACATTGCTGGAATTAATGGCTCTCCACTTTTTAAACGTACTCATTGCGTGCATAGCCAGGGATTCACCCTTCCTATTAATCATTGTGGTTATAAAGGGCATTTGGGTTAATGGATAGAGATGTAATAGCGAGCTGGTTGGTCTTGTGAAAATAATGTCCTCCTGGGCCTGTCTTTCGATTAAAGAGGGCCGCTAGACTATTTGTTCATTCTAATACAGCGATGGTTTTGGTGGTGTACACCAGCACACACACATGAGATGTCAATGACCAGACTCTTGTGACTTGTGAGGCCTATCACTTAAGCTGGAGGTTAGGTGTGATATTTTACTTGTTGGAAAAGACTGGGAGATGGACTATTTTCTATAAGGTGCCTATTCTGACTTGAAATTTTAACCCCTGTATGAGAGTGAGATTTTGCCTGTAATGTATTATGGTATTGCCTCTTTGCTGCTGGTTCTTAGGGTAGGGTTGTGTGCATCTTGGCCTCCCTTGATCCATGTGCAGAAGATATGGTGTTAGGTATTTCCTAGTATTGCATGTACTTGTCTCTGACATCCAGAGCAACCATACAGCTGATGATAGGTAGGAAGAAGGGGGGTTTTTTTTTTGGGGGGGGGGGGGGTGATGGTAGACTTTCCATGGGCAAGATGTGGTTGATGTTTTTCTCACTTAGTCTTGCAGAATTTGGTTTCAGTCATAATCTCAACATAATAAAGGATAAGCAAACATTTAATATAGTTCAACAGCATCACCAATTAACTTGAAAATGTCTGAGACTATTCTTAAATAAAGCAATAGACTACTCTGATGAACAGTTTTATTCTTGTTCCCTGTTTCAACAGTCCCTTTCAAGTTAAAGACAGCCAAGATACATCTGTCTTGTGGTAGTTTTATTTTCCTTATTTATTAATTTGTTACTATAACACATTCCATTTCTGGTGTCACTCAGCTCTTCTCTTGGTGCTGAAGTAGCCTGTCACTTAGCCCATGTGGTGTTTCTTCTTTTTTCAGAATTTAATTCAGAACAAAATTACAGATTCTGTCGTGGATTTGTCTTCAGGACTGTTTACCACTGCCCTTTCTGCAACTTATGTCGCCTGGGGAAGGGACTTGGTTCAGACTTCTTCCATTGCATGACTTGCAATTGTTGCTTAAGTGTGAAGTTGGTTGACCATAAATGCCGAGAGAAAGGCCTAGAAACAAATTGCCCAATCTGCTGTGATTTCCTCTTCACATCCAGTGCATCAGTTCGAGCTTTGCCTTGCGGCCATTTTATGCATTCAGCTTGCTTCCAGGTTAGTGGCTTGCTGAACTTCTCCCTTATTTCTCTCTGTTCCTCTTCATCTCTTAACTGTTTTATTTTTTAAATGAATATATAATCTCTCCTCTTTGCTCTTATTTCAGGCCTATACTTGCAGCAATTACATCTGCCCAATTTGTAGCAAGTCGTTAGGTGATATGGCGGTAAGCTTGCACCCTTTTGTTCAGCATATTCACATGTCATATTGTTGATCATTTATAGCTAAAATGTTTGGACTGCTGTCAGGAATCTCTAAAATGCATAATGCTCTGGGTTCCCTGTTTTCTGTTAATGTGTTTGTATATACCAGACTGTTCTGTCCCATCTCGGCTCTAAATTTCCAAATAATGAGCAGGTTGAAGTCATGGTGTTCTGGCTTTCTTTTTTTTTTTTTGTTCCCTCCTTGTTTTGTTGTTTTTTACTTTTTTTTGGGGGGGGGGGGTAAGTGGGGATGCACTGGGCCCTCTATACTAGGGAAGCCAAGTGGGCTGATACACCCCGAGGAAGGGGGGGGGGTTTGAATCCATAAGGGATCTAGGCTTGAGAGCCCGTTGCCCACAACAATCCTCTTGTTTCAGAGAAATTGTTCCTCCCTGGCCTAGAACCCAGGAGGGCGTTATCATCCCAAAGGCGTTTCCATTCAAGCAACAGCCTCTTGGCAGTTGGTCTTAGAGCCAATTTATTGTTTAGTGGTGTAGCTCAAGGGGGGACCAAAGGCCAACTCCCCTGTGCACGGTGAAATTTAAAACACAAGCAGATTTTAACAGTTGGCAAAGATGATCACACTTGCTGTTGACACCATCTTGTCTTCAAAATGTAAGTGGTTTTTCAATTTGGTCTGAACAAGGTTACAACTTTTGGCAAGCTTGTTTTCAAAATTGTCTGTCAGTTTACCGGCACTGTTGGCCTCCAACTGTTAGGGCTTCATCTCCTATTTAATATTGATGCTCTGACTACCGAATGCATGCACACACAGGTCTTGCACTCCCCTCCCCTGCAGAAAGGTAAAGTGAGAAAGGACGTTGTATATTTGTTTACCCCTGGAAAGAAGGGGCGAAGCATTAAACACTTAGGATCTGGGAGTCCAAAACCACAGATACACCAACCAAATTAGTAGTTCAACTATGGCAATGGTGATCTTTGATCAAGGAAATTCTCAATTTTTTTTTTTTTTATCTTGCTCCATTCAGGTGTACTTTGGTATGCTCGATGCTCTACTAGCTTCCGAACAGCTTCCTGAAGAATATAGGGATCACTGTCAGGTGAGGCATATGCACTTTTGATTGGCAGCGTATATTCGCTGTATTCCTCTCGTTCAAGCTCCTAACATCTTGAAAATTCTAGGATATACTTTGCAATGACTGTGGTAGAAAGGGGACTGCACGTTTCCATTGGCTTTACCACAAGTGCGGATCCTGTGGATCGTATAACACCAGAGTTATCAAAATGAGCTCAACAGAATCAAATTGTACAAAACATTGACACGGCACGCTCAGCTGTTCAGATTCAGATATGTAGGTTTTTGGACATGTAAATGTGGCAGCTGTATAGAATGTTGTATAATAGTTTTTTTTTCGTAGATCCTTATTTTGTTTTTTCCCTTCTTCCTCTATTTTCGCTGGAGGGAGTTGGGTTAAATTTTGGCCAAAATGTGTAGCCTAGCTCCTCATCTTCCAGAATGTGATGCATATTCCGCATCTGGTTGACATAAGTTGCTCTTACATTGGATGTCACTTGGTAATTTGTTGAAAATGAGGATGTTTCACGGGATATAAATTGGCTTACAGGATGGGATCTCGTTGTGATATGTCTGGCTTACAAGATGGGATTTCGTTGTGAATTGTGGTTTGTCTGGCTCACAGGATGGGATTTCGTTGTCATGTGTCTGAAAGGAAGTAGGTACTGCTCAGGACATTCGAATGATATCGATAATTTGATTGGAAGTGTATAAAATGTTTTGATTGGAAGTATGTAAAATGGTATTTTTCTCCTGGGATGAGTACGATCAAGAATTCACGATCAAAATTATGGCTAAATTCTCCAAAAAAATTTGGAGAGGTGTGCGTTATTTTTTTAGTCAAATGTGCACTTTAACGGCTCACAGCACTCTGAATTGTCCTTGAGATACATTCTATTGTTTTATTTCAGCAGCAGTTCTTCCTGTGGTGTTTTTGGGTGATAGATTTTGAAGTATTTTGAAATGTTTAGTGATTTATTTGTTATTGTAGACTTCAATAATCCATAATTTTTGTAAAGATTTGCTCTCACTTGAAGCTTTATGGGAGGAATAACAAAGACTCAATTAGAATTTTTTTTTTTTAATAGTGATAACAGTCTCATTTTAAATTTCATCTGAACGTTATGCCGATGAGGCTAATTGGTTGTTTAACTTGGGCATGCAGCTTGTCTGTTTGACTCCTGATACCAATATGTCAGTATGTAGCCACAATGCAATTGAATGTGAACCGTCTTCGTTCTCGCTAAATTCGCATGCACTGGCTCTGCAAATATCCTGTGCCTGTCCCCTTTACTCTCGGTAGTCAGCGCGGCGGCGGTTCCCCTGCCATCGCCGGCTTAGGTATTCGATTCCCCTCATGTCATTTATAGTGTTTTCTTCGTTTCGAATCTTTGCAGTAGTTTATGTTCTTTGGAATTACAATTAGGGTTTGTCAAGAATTGGATCTTGTTACTTCTTTGCATCTAGCGACTTGATTTTGTTTAATCATCGTTGGTTATAGTCATATGTGTGGATTTTCTTCGATTGGTGTTTCTTGCCTGCATGTTGGGTGCTAAGTTTGGGAGGTTTGTCGAATTTTGCTGTTTTGAATTGTCCGTCTTGGCTCTGGTACTCCTCTTCATTTTGTGCCCTTAATCCCAGCCATCAAAGTCATCTGGTTGAGGAGCAATGATCATTTTCATTGTCGTTAGGATGGATTCATATTCCCATCCTTTATTCTCCGACTATTCAGAGTCAGAGATCAAAAGAACATTTTGATGATGATGCAAGGAATTGTATTATGGATATGGATGACTGTCGAAGTGCATTTGAGAAATCTTAATTGTTAAAGGATGAAGTGAATAGATTGTTCGGGACTCCAAGCGTATCGAGAGGCTATCATCAAGTATGGTAAAGCTCTCCAATACCTATGTGTGGTTGTTCCCGAAACAGAAGAGCACGCTCAATTAATGGAGGAGCTTGGGAGGATAGCAGGCCAAGAGAGAAATTCAAGCGCTAGATACATGAAGTGATCGTCACACTGTTTATAACATTATTACCAAGATCCAGTGTGGCAAGAGAAAAATCCAAGTGACAAGTTTGGCTGACCATGAGCTGCTTGTAAAGAAGCGAGCTATTGGGCATGACGAAGATGGTAGAAACTACATTATATTTTGCTGTAGTGTCTCTATGGTTCCTCGTGTAATGTTTGTAAGTACAGCTCAAGCTGTAATGTAAACATTAGCTACTTTTCTATCATTGGCTAGTACTATTAATAAACTTGCATTATCTTACAGATTTTTTTTTTAAAAAAAAGCAATGGAATGGTGGGTACTTGTACTTTTACTCCCTTTCCATAAAAATTAAAATTTTGAGTCACAATTTACTATAAAATATTTTCACAAAATTCTTTTTTGTGGGTCCCTTAGAATCAGCCTCTCTACAAGTAGGGATATCGTTAGAGGTAATGTTGTCTACAGTTGGATCTTCCCAAACCCCGCGAAAGCGAGACCCACACTGGGAGGTGGTGTTGTTGTTGTTGAGTCACAATTTCGTTAAAATTTCTTATTATTAAAATATTTGAGATAAAATTTCTTATTATTGAAAATTTGAGGGTGCTTGATGTAAATAAAACAGCAAGAAATTATTACTCCCTCCATTCCGCTTTATTTGCATGTTGTTTCTTTTGGAATGTCCCAAACTATTTGCACAGTTTCTATAATTGTATAAATAATCAACTTTCTTTCCTTTTATGCCACTAATCGTAATTTACTATGTGGAGGGTGTAAATTTATACTTGCCAAGACTTGGAAACGTAATCATTGATTTTCTTGCCGAAGATATACTAGCTAATATTTATCCAATGGCCTCCATTCTATCACAAAGTTATCTAATTTAGGCCACAATTTGGAGCTGCAGAAATTCCAAGCTTTATTTGAAAATCGAAACCACAATATAGTAATCAATGCTTGGAAATTGTAGATGTTGATTAATAGCTCTATGTGCTAAAAATCCATGGGTATAATTGTCAATGATAATTTTTTTGACGAAGTTTTTATTCTGTGTATTTTATCAAACTGCGTCATTACATTGGGATTGATGGACGATTAAATATTTGAGTTAAAATTTCTTCTATATTTTCTTTATACTTTTATTTATACCAAAGAAAACTAGCACGCTGTTTGGACACACGAGGGTAAAAGGAGGTGATGTTAACAAAGTGGAGGGGGATATGGGTTAATGAATATTATCATGGTTAGATTAGTACGAGGAGGGAGCGAGAAGAGAAAGGAATAGCGTTTTATTAAAATTCTTATTGTCAATTCTCCTCTCCTACCCTCCATTTCCCCTCCAATAAAAAGTCGATTAATGAGGGTTAATGTGGGTCAAAGAGTCCTCCTCCTTCCACCCAGGACTGGCAAAAAT
This sequence comes from Carnegiea gigantea, assembly GCA_029747015.1. Classification (NCBI taxonomy): domain Eukaryota; kingdom Viridiplantae; phylum Streptophyta; class Magnoliopsida; order Caryophyllales; family Cactaceae; genus Carnegiea; species Carnegiea gigantea. The sequence continues at coordinate 69,910 of JAKOGI010000078.1, forward strand.
TCGAATCCAGGTCGATTCGAGTTTGGACAAATCGTACATTTGGACAAAAACTTTATACCCGTACCCTGTTCGGATTATAAATCGGACCCTCGGGCCAGACCCGAACCCATACCCGAATATCCAATGTCCAGATTCGATTGTCCAAATGTCCAAATTTGTGATATGATTTTAGGACATTCGGGCCGAAATTCTGTGTGACCGAACCCGAACTTGATTTTTTTAATGTCCGGACCGGGTTGACCAAAGTTGTTTTTATAAAATTTTCTAAATAATTTGGATTAAAATTTCACATAAACGTAGTTGTCCGATATCCGAACCCTGTTGTTCGATTGTCCGAATGGTTCAACAATCCGAAAAACCCGAACCCGATCCGGATTTAAATTTGCATATGACCGGCTGTCCGAATTTTAAATTCCGACATAAATTTTGTAACTGTACCTGATTTTTTTCGGGTTGGACGAATTCTGATAATCGGATCAGACATATTTTTACCAGCCCTACTTCCACCTATATTTTTTTCCCAAACAAAAGGAAGAGGAATTAATTAACCTCCTTTTCCTCTCCTTCCTCTAGTTTAACCCCAATTCAAAGATATTATAAGTCAAGTCACATACTTTTGATATTGTAGTCAAGAATTTGTCAGTAAAATCAATAGATGGCATAGTTTGAACTTTTGGCACTTGAACATCACATGAAGTTGTTTAGAAGCCTATGAAAAAAATGATATGCATTTTTTGAATTAGAAAGGTGTAAAAATATAGAGGACTTAAGGCATTGGACACAGAAGCTTAATTAGACACAGAAGCTTAAGGTGACTTTCAGGGAGAAATTGTATTATATGTGTGTCAAGCCTTATCAAAGATATTAAATGACTCGATGAATCAAGCCAAGTTTATTTTTTAAATAAAATAAATATTTTTTTTCTCAAGATATAAATTTTGGCGTAAACAATTTATATATAGAAAGAATTATGAAACAGTGTATAAACTTCTCAGTTGAAAAGTTGCTTCTAGAAACTAGCTTCTTGTTTGCACATAAGAGTTTAATCATCCATCAGTTGTATTTCACGATTAATGCAATATAAGACTTCGCTGTCAATTTGCTCTTGTGTATATCTTGCATGCCTTAACGTTAACAATCGAAAAAAAAGAGCTTGCACATTGCAAGAGAACAATGGTTATTTGTTCTTAAGTTGTTCTCTTATGGATCACCTTACGTGAGTTCAAAGTTTCCAAATTACTAAATTTTTGGACTAATCTTATGACAAGAAAACCAAAATTGAAAGAATTATTGTGCCTATTTTTGTTTAATGGATCTCACAACCTCCTTCAAAGAATTTTACTGATAAGCATGCAATTAGTATATTATACTTCTTAGCATATGCATAACAATTAGGCAAATAATGTTATAAGAACAACATGATTTTCAAGTGATGATAACTCTTCCCGCATTACTATATATGAAGAGACTTTTTGCGATAACAGAACTAAGACCCCGTTCTCTTCAACAACTTTTTTTCTTTCCAGAGTAAGTTTAGTTAAATCTAGTCCACTTTGAAAAAAGATGAGTTCAGTTCAGTTTAGCAACAAGATCAATTCAATTCAGCAAAAAATAAGTTCTGTTTGGTTTAGTTCAGCAGAAATAAGTTCATTTCAATTCAATTCAACAAAATTTAGTTAAAAAAATAAAACCTAATGCAAATACGAAAATATATTTGACACCTTTAGACCTTAAAATCAATAAGATTTATGTCTAGACTAATTTTGAATAAAATGAGTATCTTAGACTATTTTTTCCGCTTAATTTTTACAAATGTTTTCTTCATTTATTTCCATATCTCTGTAATATTCTCCGAATATCAAATGTCTCCACGATAGTAGCATTGATGCGGATCTCAAGTTGAAGCTCTTCCCAAATCTAACAAAGTCTATCTTGGCGACTTCCTCCAAATTGCAAATTCTAAAGTGCTCAGAGGAAGAAATTGAATACGAAACGAACCGGGGCCCCCCAGTCCAGTCAGCTCCTTAATTTCATGTTTTGTTTTTTTTTGGTTCATTGGGAAGAAATCAAAACATCACACAGAGGGAGAGGAAGGGGCGGAGCCGCAGAGACCGAGAAGGTGAACATATCACCACTTACCAAGGACGAACAAGCAAGCCAACTGCGTAAAAATTTTCCCAGGTTTCTCTCTCTCTCTATTCCTCTACGAAACCCTTGTTCCTCCTGATTAGATTCAGAGGTTTGAGCTTCATCGTTTTGATAATTTGACTTTGTGGTATGTTTGTTTAATGTAATTGTTTCAGTTCCCCAAAAACAAAGTGGAGCGATCCAATGTTTTGAATTTGGGGAAGGGAAACATCGATGGTTTCCAATTGCGCTGATTTCTTGACAATTTGGATCGTTTTTGGTTTTAATTTCATGTTCTGCAATGATTTGGGTGTAGGTTTTGCGGGCAGACATTTTCTAGGTGCTAGATTTGTTGCCCTTTCTGGGCTTCATGAAGGGAATTCTGGGCTAATTCAAGAGATATCGCGATATAAGAAGGACGCGAGAGAGAGAGAGAGAGAGAGAGAGAGAGACGGAGAGGGGGTTAGAATGGGTTCGAAGACCGGAGAACCTTCCAACCTAGTTCTTCGGAGGGATCCCTATGAGGTTTTGAGCATTTCTCGGGATGCCTCAGATCAGGACATTAAGACTGCTTACCGGAAACTTGCCCTGAAGTAAGTCTTGATTCTTTGTCTTGAATTCTTACAGTTCTTGTATTGCTGTTGTTAACACTCAATTATGCAATTTGTGACACTTGGGGGTTATTTTTTTTTTTTTTTTGGGGGGGGGGGGGGGAGGATGAGAAGAAGTGTCTACTGGGATGGATGAGACATGAAAGATTCAAACTTTGATATTTCTCGTCCAAGAAGGCTAGGGTTATAGTTTGTGTGTGGATATAATGAAATGATGTAATTCTGATGAGATTAGTTGTTAATCTTGACTTGGCTATTATTCATGTTAGAAAAAAAATGTTCATTTGACCAAATCACATGGTGGCTGTGAAATCCGTGTGGCCACCATAGACTTGACAAGTTTTGTTGGTTGCTGCATGCTGCTAGGTTTATTGTTGTTCCACTTGGAGCAGTAATGGATTCCTTTATTAGTCATGGCTGATTCTAAGATTTAAGCGGGAACCTGCTTTAACAACTGTACTTATTTGATGGCATCTCTCCACTTCTCTTGAAATTTCTGTTATTGTGACTGAGTGGGTTATTTCATTTTTACCTCATGCTCAATCTGAACAGTGTATTTGAATTTTGAGTGTAACTGAGTTCTGTTTGCATATTAGCCTAACTGCCCAATTACTGTTGTAGAGGTTAAAACTTCACATGAACTTCACCAGCATTCCTCCAATAAAAAAATATGGTCAATGGTGATTCACAAACAGGGCCCCTCATTGATAGATTGGGTTCCTTGTGTGCCTCACTGCCTCCAGAAGAAAATTTACTGATCTAAGTTCAGTGTAGGTACCATCCAGACAAAAATGCAAACAACCCTGAAGCTGCAGAGCTTTTTAAGGAGGTTGCATATTCTTACAACATCTTGTCTGATCCAGAGAAGAGAAGGCAATATGATGCGGCAGGATTTGAGGTGGGATACTTCTTGATGTCTTCTTTTTGTGCCATTTTCTTTTCGAGATTTCATTTTAAAATGTGTTCATTGGTATATGTTAATCCATGTGTCTTCTTGCTGTTTGTGCATAATCCTAGAACATTTCAAGAGTATGAAGTGAGGGTATTTGAAGTTTATGATGTTAACCCCCTTCCCAGTTTGAAGCATCCAATCCAAAAATTCAACATATAGGACTAGTATGCTATTGGTGGCTTTTTGAGGATTCTAGTTTGGACGCCGTGAAGCCCACGTTGTGAAATGGAGTGTTGGCACACTAAGCCAATGCCAAGGGTTCAGCTTAGCTTTACTTGCATTGTTACTTTTCGATATCTCTTGGAAATTTATCACCCATTAACCCAAAGGTTTGCCTTTGGAGCTTGCAGGGCTTTCATTTGCCTCTTGTGTACACAAAGAGGGCGAATTCGGAAAGTAAAAAATGAATTAAATTTAAACTGAAGCGTTCCTTTTCTCCCCAAAAAGTGAAATGATGGCTGAAAATGAATCCAACTGATACATGCATTACTTGTTTACTGTTCATCATACAATTTGTTGCCACATCATGTGCTTTTTGCCCCAAAACCCTGCTTGTGAGATCCACTGTGTTTTTTTTTTGGGGGGGGGGTTAGATAAGGAAAAACATATACATTGAAATGACGGCAGAAAATGAATCCAACTTGAGTTGGTCTGAAATTATTCAGATCACCAGAAAGGAAAGTGCTTCTTTTCCGAAGATGCTTGTGAATGGAATTGTAGCCTTGTTGATCCCTAAGAGGGTAATTGCAATGCTATTAGGACTTGTCCATTGAAGCTTATGTCTTGACCCGTGTGTGTAAGCATGGTTACTAGCGGTTTAGAGTATTCTATGCTCTATATTAAGAGAACAGATCTATTGGTAGTGGATTCCACATACTGCAACAGTTGATGATGCAAGGCCTGCAAGCCCATGCAATTCTTTGAAAGACGTGAAAGAAAAGCATCCAAGAAAATCTAATGAAACAGCACATGCTTTCCAGGACTTGGACATTCAAAGATCATTTCAAATTTCTTTCCAGATTCTAGATTGAACATCTTCGAATATTTGGTGGAGGATCCTTGTAGGTGAGAGGATGGATTGGATGTGGAAGATCACATAGCTGTGGGTCTGCTCATGGCGTACATGGATATGTTGGGCTAACTATAGTGGGGTGAGCACATTAAATGTTGCTTGTGTTAGAGAAACTTCATAGGACTGAAAGGGGCACAGGAAAGAGTAAGATGTTTTTGAGTTTATTCTGTTTAACAAAAAAGGAATTGCATTTGTTACTAGAACCTAAAGGTTCCTTTGAGACAAATCAATGTAGTGCCTCCAGGCAGTTCATGACTTTATAGAGGCAGATTAGTCCGAATTAGACTTTATAGAGGCAGTTCATGAGAGAGACCAAGGGTTTTCAGAATTTTTCTTATGAGGAGTTACCAGTTTCTTTTTGTAAAATAAGTGACATTTCATAGAAAACTGGGAGGAGTCTTTTTTGTGTGAGAAGCTTTTCTTGAAAAGATCTTAACTTTTGAGAACTTACAAAAGGGGTAAAATATTGGTCAACAGATGTCTTATGTGCAAAGATGTTTTGGAAAGCACAAACCATTGTCTTCATTGCTCGGTTGCTAGAAACCTTTTGCAATTTAGCTTCTGGTTGCTCGAGCAATTACTGGGTGATGCCAAGTTCTGTGAGATACCAATTATCGTCCTGGGAAGGTTTCTTGGGGAGAAGGGTCAAGTATAGACTTTTCCGAGCCATTCCCCATGCTATTTTTTGATTGTTGTAGTTGGAGAGGAATAGGAGAGCTTTTGATGGAGTTGAAATGTCAATTGATCGGTTAAAGGACAAGTGGGTCAAGACTCTATTCTTTTAAATGGAGGAGATTTTTTTGTTCCTCATCAATCGATATTGTTGATTTGGTGGATGGCCTTTTCTTGGGCTGTATAGCTCTTGCGGGATGCTTTATCAGCGTCCTTTCTTGTCGTTTTCTCTTATTTATATTACTATATACTCTTTTTCTTATCAAAAGCAAAGAAAACTTGGAGGAGGCAAAGAAGTTGATAATATTATGAGGTGACTTTTACAACTTCACAGTAAAGATGGGGGTATCAGTGCTCATATTTAGAATTTGTTTTGTCGTTATCATGAATAAACTCATATACATTCCATCTGAATCAATCTATCTAGGGATGATATCATAGTCAATTAGGATGTTCAAGCGTAAGCTGGGAGTAGTAGAATGAAGTGCTGAGAGAAAAGGCCTCGGGCCCTCAACTCAGTTGGAATAGATGGATAGATGACAAGACTAGATGAAGCTATCCATGTTGCAAAAATGGAAACCATGCTTCAAATACTAGGCATCTTTAATGTGATAACATGTAGGCTTAATGAAGATGGTGATCCATGTTGCCTAGACTGGGGTATTTGACTCATCAGGGACTGGAACTTAGGACGCAAGGACTGGACACGGTTGTGAGGTTATGCCATTTATACAACTTCTTTTAAATTTTCGAAAAAGATGCATTCCAATAGTTTATTCTTTGGGAAGCATTTAGTTATTGATTTCAGATGGACTTCTTTACAATTTCTTGTCAGGTTTTAGATATTAGACATCTCTGCTAATTTTACAGAACTTTCTGTCTTTCAGTGTCTTTCTCATTTACAATTCCATTATCCGCATTGGTCAAAATTTCTCACTGGAAATGGAAAAATGGATATGAGTTTCATATCCATGGTGGTATCTGGTTGTGACTTCTAAGAAAATGCTGCATGAATGCAAGTCCTTGCAAGTTAGACGGTAAGTTTGGAATGCAACTAGGATGGCTGAAATGGATGAAGATCTGGGCCACATTGTGAGACTAGGCTTAGATTGTAATGCAAATTGTAAGGGCTATGCTCTATGGCCCTAAATGTTGGTGGCTACAAATGCTGATCCTTTGTGATGATGGGGCTTTTGCAAATAGAGCACTGAGATGGATTTGCAGGAAATGATGGCAACCAACCTGCTGCAAGGGCAGCAGTGACATAAAAATTGGTAGAGGGAGACTAGTTGGAGGGACCTTGTGAATATCTGAGAGCGCATAGTGTATAGGCCCTTGTGTCAAATGTCTGATGTAGACTCCATTTGGCTATCTTTCCTATCTCATGCTTAATCTTTTCCACTCATTTGTTGGGCTGCATCGTGGATTGTTTTAATGAAAGGTTAAGAGTCCCATCCAACACTTGAAGATTGGAAAAAGAAATAAAAGGTGACTTAAAAAGCTTAGAAAGAGATTGATTCGATTTTTGAACAGTTCATTTTGTAGAGGCTCTTTTTGGGCTTGATTTTGTTTACGGTGGGGCCTTCCTTTTCTTGGTCAGCATTATAAGTAATGGCTGTTGATCTGCTAGTTAAAGTTTCATCCCTCTTGAATAACGGATACTCATTGAACTATAAATAGCATTTTTCCCTTCACGCTTCTAGTTCTTGTGGTTATTGAATTCTTTTGAAATCATTAATCAGGCGCTGGATGCTGAGGGCATGGATATGGAAATTGACTTGTCAAATCTAGGAACTGTAAATACTGTTTTTGCAGCATTGTTCAGGTAAAAAAGACATTCCATGTTCAGGGGTTTCTAATCCAGAAGCATTTGTCCGCTTGCCTTGCAACTCTTATGCCTTTTGTTTTCCAGTAAGCTAGGTGTTCCTATCAAGACAACCATCTCTGCAAACGTTCTTGAAGAAGCATTGAATGGAACTGTGACTATTCGCCCACTTCCAATCGGGACATCAGTCAGTGGAAAGGTGTTTGCTTGGTTAATGCTTAGACACCTATGTTTTTCAGTTGTAATTTCTTCATTCATTTTATGTTTTGGCTGCAGGTAGATAAGCAATGCGCTCACTTTTTTGGTGTGACAATCAATGAGGAGCAAGCAGAGTCAGGCATTGTTGTTCGTGTTACTTCAGCTGCCCAGAGCAAATTTAAGGTTTGTGTGATATCAAGCAATGTAGTTTGACACAGTTCAGAGGTCTCTTCAGTTGCATTTACATTCTGGATGCTTTTTGCAGCTTCTTTACTTCGAACAAGATCCAACTGGAGGTTATAGCTTAGCACTGCAGGTATTTCTGTTTTTTTTCCCCCCTATTATAAGTGTTGTATTTTTTTTTTAAAAAAAGAATTAGGGTTGTATTTATTACTGTTGTCATCTGCAATTTTAAGCCTCATCATACTTTTAGTCTTAGACTTTTATCCTATTTGTTGTGCTTGAATCACATCAATATCAAAGCTGGCCCTTTTTTAGCTCACCTTGGAGTGTCGGACAAATGCAAAATTCAGTCAAATGAATAGTGTGGTTAATTTGTGTTTAATCAAACATGATGATCTGAAGTATACTTTTTTCATGTCAAATCCCCTCCCCCCCTGCTGCATTTCTTTTGGTCAATATTCCTTCTGAACAACATGGAGAGAGGCAAATAATGCTTCATACTCCATAGGTCTCTGAGCTCAGAAAATACTATATTTGTTACTATATTTTTTTGATAAGGAAAATGATTGTAATAAGAAAGTGATACAAAGAAAGCAACACCAACCCCCAAAAATCCTTAAAGAGCCAAAAAAAAAGAAAGTGCCATCAGCGGAATGTGGCTTTATGTAATGATGATAAGGATAAAAAAAACCCTTGTCCTATAAATAGACAAATTTTCAACCATGCATATCTATATGCCATGATGTGTTCAAGAGGTCTCCCTCTTCGAAAGGTCCTTCCAAGCTGACAATTTTCGCCAAACAGAATCTACCACCACCTACTACAAACCCAAACAATTAAAACTAAGCCCCAAAGAGCACTGGTGAATGCCAATGTAACGTTTGTGGTCATTGAATTCGATCTCCTCATTGACATCAACCACCTATTAACTAGATATTTCCCCTTTTCAGTAAATTATCCTAAGCCAGAATTGTGTTGTATCGCATTCCCAAAAATTGAAGGCATATAGGAAGGAAGAGACATAAAAACTTCAGAAAGTACAATTTAACAGTGAACTTTCTTGTAAAATCAAGACCCCCTTCAAAAAAAAAACAATGTATGGAAATTTGGGAACGAAGGTCGTACACAACCCATTCAACTTATTAAAAGAGGCTGGTAAATTCATAACACAATCATATCTGAAAAGGCGTCACAATAAAAACAAATGGGAGTCCAAATGATTGAATCAGAAGTTCTGCTCATAATGATCAGGGATAGAAGCGCCTCTGTCTGATGCCCGCACATAAAGTGATAAAGAGTGTGGGAAGAGTGCCCTAAAAGGAGCACCTGCAAACTGTCTTGCCAGGAATAGATAGAAGAACTGTCTATGCTTGCATAAGAGATGATAATATAATCGATCACACCCTTTAGAGATGATAATATAATCGATTGTCGGGCCTTTCGGGGGTAGAGATGATATCCTTTGTGAGAGTTAATCTTCCACTGTTTCATTCTTGTGGAGATTGTGTTATTCTATCAGAGGGCTATTCTATTGCTTGTCTGGATATGGTCTTTCCTTTGTGCCAGGTGATTTGATTCTGTGGTTTAACCATTAGCTGCTTGTAGTTCCCATGTGTAATGCTTTAGCAAAAAGTCTTGTATTGTGTCTTAGTTCTTTGAACATATTATATTGTATTGTGGTAAACTGGACCCCAGACATGGTTCTTACTGTCTAGTTCATGTAGGAGGAGAGTGAGAAGACTGGCAAAGCGACGTCTGCTGGCATGTATTTCTTACATTTTCAAGTATATAGGTTGGATTCTACCGTGAATGCGGTAAGTCACTGCATTGTATTTTTCTTTCCCTGGAAGTCTTGGTCTTGGCAACTGTAATTAATTTGTATCTGTGTTTATGCAGTTAGCCATGGCTAAAGACCCTGAAGCTGCCTTCTTTAAAAGGTTGGAGGGATTACAACCTTGTGAGGTCTCAGAATTGAAGGCAGGCACTCACATATTCGCTGTCTATGGTCTGCCATCTTCTGTGTGACCTGTATCATTTGTAGTATCTTTTGCTGCAGTAACCTCTAAAACATGCAATGGCTGACAAATGATGAAATGGTTTTAGGTGACAACTTTTTTAAACCTGCAACCTACACAATAGAGGCTCTGTGTGCAAGGACGTATGAGGATACAACTGAGAAACTGAAGGATATTGAGGCACAAATTTTGAGAAAGAGAAATGAGCTCCGACAATTTGAAACCGAGTACAGAAAGGTAGCTACTTGCATTGTAATCTGCAACTGTACAGCAGTTGGTACTTGGTCTAACCATTCCTATGGAATTTGTATGCATTGCAGGCCCTCGCTCGTTTTCAAGAAGTAACAAATAGATATAATCAAGAAAAACAGTCTGTATGTATCGCCACTTCATATAATTCATAGTTTATTGTATTTGATCTGGGAGTGTGTGATTGGCCACCTTTGGGGTTTTGGAATCTGGATGTCGTATACTATTAATTGTTGAAAGGTTCCCTCTAGGCTGTTTCTTTTCAATTAAGTATCCAGAAATATTGGTTGGCCTATATTTGTCGTCAATATGGTCTCTGGGTCTTATATCTCAATAATCCTTAGGATACTGGGATTGATATATGCCGGTTCTATTTGGGTGCAACTATGTAATCTCGCATGTGGCACAATAATTTTGCATATGCTAACCAGCCTAACCAAGCTGGGTTACTCTTTATTTGTGAAATTTAAATGTAATTGCCAGCCACTGTGGCTGTCCATTGTTCTATTTTTATATGCCATCCATTACCTTACAAGATGACAGATTTATCACGTAGCCTTCTGAGAATCCTGTCACTCAAAAGCTTTAGTTATATGCACTTTCTTCATCTTCATTCTTGGCAAAGTTTTGAGCTTGTCTACTGGGTTCACTATCTTTTGATGATGGTGTGGATAGTGTTGTTCTATTGAAATTGTTTATCCAAATTCCTGACGAACTTTTAGGTACTCGAGCTTTTATATCTCCCGAAACTTCACAAATATCTTGATGTTGTGTATGTGATGTTTGGGTTCTTGTAATGAGATTTTATAGCTTAGCTCACTTGGAGTACTTACATCTGTCTCTGTCCGTCCGCTCTATGTGCTTGTATTTACCTCCCACCATAGCATGAGATATTACTTCCCTGTGGGAATAGGTTGACGAGCTGCTGAAGCAACGAGACAACATTCATTCCTCGTTCACCGTTGCCAGGGCGCTGGGCGTTCATACTGGCAGCTCCACGGCCAATGGGAGTACAAGTAAGCTTTCTGGTGATGATGCCCGGCCTGAAAGTCCCGGGGAAGATGGAGGCTCTGATGGAAAAGACAAAGCATCCAAGAAGAGGTGGTTCAATCTCAATCTCAGGGGATCTGATAAAAAGCTTGGCTGATGGCTTCTGTAGATTGTATGCCTACTTACTGCAGTGCAAGGTTTTGGTCGGGATCAAGCAACAATGCTTGTGTTGCCTTACAGATTCCAAAGGTGTTCATTTCTGCCCATGCTTTCCCTTGCAGCAGCGCGAAAGAACACAGAAGGGAAAGTATATATATAGCACATGGTTAGATGAGATCTTCTTGATTATTTATTTAATTTTAAGGCATGGAAAAGCTCCTGGGAACTTCGGTGATTCTCTTCCGACTGTATTTGTACTTGTATTTTGAAATTTCATTAAGATGGGTTGATTTTTGTATGCGTTGTGGTCTGGATAATACTACAGTGAATGATCATGAATTCAAGGGGTTTTCGTTGTAAGTATGAGTTCTTCTGTACTTATCAGGAATTTTTCTTGTTCTTTCGTTTCCGATGGTATTGATTGTGATTTTATGAATGTCGCTGAAATTTTGATTACTGATCTTAGCATTGATGCGTTTGATTTGTGAGAGTTCTAAAGTGAATATGTCTGAATAAAAATAAAGATCTATTGCTTATATGTTCATACTCAGAATTTTTTAAGAAGAAAATCATATTTGTAAATAGAACTTCAATTTCTGCATGTTTGTAAGTGTTTCATTTGTAAATATTTCACAGTTGTAAATAGAACTCTAATTTGTGAGCCACAAGACTGGGAGAACCTAACAAAAATATGACGACGACATAACAAACGAGCACATTTTCCTTGGTTATGGAAACAAGAGGTTATACATCATTTGAACACACCTCACTTTTACAAGATAATATTGTAAATTTATTATTATTCTTTCCCCCAATTCTACCTTCTAAATATGCATTTTCTTATCTCAAATGCTCAAACTAACTATTTATTTTCATTTCTAAATATTGCTAGATAATCTTCACATATCAAATATCGCGTACGGTAATGTACATCTCACTTATCAAATATATACATTTTTTCAACATGTATTTGTAGATAAATTTTAATATGTGACACTGACATGACTTATGAGAGTGTATACTCTTAGGAGTATGATATAAATTTTGATTTCGCAGTGCTAATGAAATTAAGTACTAATCCAAAACAATTCCGGCTCCCACGAGCCATTGCAAAATAAATTAGCGACAACCTTTCCTCTAGATTCATTTAATTCAATTCTTATATTATAATTAAAAGTATGTACACCGTCATTTTCTCAGTCATCTCCTTCCCTTGCGCTCTCTTTAGGTACGCTGTTGTTGATGTCAGAAATCAGCTTATCTTTGAATCATCCTATTTTCATGTATCTAGCGTCGAAATTTGTAGCTGTTTTTGCTGTTGCCTTGCTATGAATGAGCTTGATTTGTCGTTCCAATGCAGTTGGGACGAGAAGAATAGCAATGGCGGTGTCGGCGCTACGGAGAGCGGCGCGAAGCATACAGAGCTCGGGAGGTGGTGCTCGGCTTACCAGATTCTCTCTCCACCCACCTAAATACGTGAGCAAGCTTCTTATCACTTCCAATTCGAACTTAAGTTTCTAATTCTCGTAATTTTGGTGTCTTGATTAATTTGCTTGGTAAAATATCTGGCAATTGGCAATTCAAGTTGGATTGGTTGAATTTTGGTAATGACACAGTATTTTATCCAGATAAGATAATAACTACTGCCTGCTTCTGTTTGAATTCTGAGTTGATGTTGCCTCAATCTAAAAAGGTCGAATTCAGAGTATCAGACCCGTAATCCGACGTCTCTTCTTTTCTTTTTTATAGCAGCCTTACCTCTGTAATATGAATTGAACATTGCCTGCCTAAAATGCGGCTAATATAGCCACTTATTAGCCAGATGTGTGTTCCCTTAATATGGCTAAATATCCTGAACCATGGGCAAATTGGGTGCTGCAAATAATGACAATGCCTCCTAAAGATGAAACTTAACAAAAGCTGCTCTATTTTGGTGTGTTCTAGAATGTCAAGGATTCAGCAGTTATTGAATGGATCCCACCAGTTGACAAAACTATCTGTCTTTTCAACATTTAGCCACAGAGGTGATCCAGCATTGTTAATGTGCAACCTGTAACCTACCCAGAAGGGCTATTTGCTATCCCCCACTTTCAAAAATTGTGGGCTATATCAATTTGGTGTTCTGAAAGAAACTACTTGTACAAAGTAGGAAGCAAGGGATGCCTCAACCATGAAATACAGGAGACCCCTCTGTAAACATCATTCATGTAATGTTCAAATCATTGAGTTTTAGGGGGCTTAGTAGCATAATTGGAATATAGGCTTGATACTCTTCATAAAGGAGTCTTGCTTTGTCAGTTGAAGTATACAAAACAACATCAACACCAACACCAACTCACCTAGTATGAAATCTTGTGATGTATGTAGCCTTACCTTACAGGCATACATGTGGAGGGGCTATAACTGGAGGAGGTCAATGATGATTACTATGGATCCCATGGAAAATCTCCATGCTTGACACTATCGAGAACCTAGGCTCCTTTTGCAACTAACATTTGATTGGTCTTAGCTATATTAATGAAAAACCTAGAGAAGCATTCCTTTTTGATCAGTTTGTTTTAACCCTCGATTTTTCCCCCTTTGATTATCCATTCATAGATTACTCTATCAATGATGGCACTTCACTTCTTTTTGTGTCTACTTACTGGTTCTCAGAATAGCAGCATAGAAGCTGCTGTTCTTTTGTGAAGATCGAATCTCAAGATAAGACTTTCCTTGGTTATCTCCTATAGGAAATATCCCATATATTCATTTGCATGCTCTATCATTGCATTAGGAATACCACTTCGACAAGTGGAGAGTACTCTTCCCTCAAGGGAGATTTTATGGGTTCAAATCCCACCCAATGCAAGGTTGCTCCTTTTCCTTGCAAGGCTTCTCCATCTTTTACCCCCTTGCCATGGGATTCTTGCTTTTCCAAGTACCGCATGTAGCTTGACTCATCCCTCCCCTCAAAAAAGAGGAAAAGGACTTCTATCAGAGCATATTGTGTCTGAATGATCGCACGTGCTTTTAGAGGCACTGATGGCACTAAAATCATGCAAGATGCTTCTTCATCTTTATTAGTTCCAATACCCATAACAATAGGGCCTAATTGGTATCAGAAATCAGTTTGGAGGTTTGGAAGCAATCACCTCTAGCGAGTGAGGCAGAGAAGCACTGGGGATGGATGGAGCTGAATGTTAAGTGGTGGTCTTCATTTTTGTGCCGATTTCTTATTGCCTTTTCTAGCATCACAGAAGCAAGCTGATTGGAAGAGAGTGAGAGGCATCTCAGGTCATGGCAAGGGAAGATGATGGCAGATGGGATTCAAGTGAGGGTGGTTTAAGTTTCAATAGAAACACAACTGATTATTTTTTTTGATGTTAGTTGCCCGCATTTAGAGAACTCCAGAAAGTTGATTTCTTAAATAGTTTCGTTTCATACACCTTTGAAAAAATGTTGATCTCTGCCTCAGTTAGATTTGAGCCTTATAAGTTATTGGAACTTCATACGATGTTTTTGGGATGCTGTATTAATAACTGGCCTAACATATGGTGACATATTAGTAGGATAGTTAAAGTGCTTTGGTATCAGAAACATATCTGGTGTCATGCTGTTGATTGCCAACCTTATTGGCGTCAAGTACTCTGCAGGATCCCTTGCATCCATCTCAAGAATTTCAATTTAGTTTCGTTTTCATTTATCATGTGAACCTCCATGGAGCTTTGTGTATCGTACAGGCTTACTGAGTTACTGTAGATAAGAAATTCATCTGATTTCTGATGCTCTTAGACATTAACCATCATAATTTCCAAACTTTGGATCATTTTCTGTCATCTTGATTCAGGAAGCTATTTGTGTCACCTGTCAACAGAAGCTGCATACTAATTAATATGTCTCATATATTGATGCTTCTCTATTCCCTAACTCATGCAGTATAGATAGTTTGATGTTAAATATTCTATTTCAGGTGGAGGTTGAATTTTCTGATGGCTGTGAATTCAAGTTATCAGCTGAATTTCTCCGAGTATACAGCCCTGCTGCAGACAGTAAGATTCGATCTTTTGGAGGCGAGAAGGTAACTTCTGCTATTTTTTTTGGGGATAATTCCTTGTTTAATAATTTTTGGTTCCTTGTCCGTTACAAAAATTATTGTTATCTACTAATTTTACAAATACCTTTTTTCTTCTTTGTGGGTTTTAAAAGGGAGATACATCACTTAGGTTCCCTGTCAATCATGGCAGTGGGTCTGGGACTCTGGAAGGGGGGAGGAGGAGAAACTCCCATTCGAAATTGTCCCATTTCGGATTTGAACCTCAAACCTCTTTGATGGATGGTGGGTCAAATACTCCCCCCCCCCCCCCCAAAAAAACCCCCCCCAAAAAAAACCCACCCTTTGTTGGTTGGATTAGAGGCCGTCTTCAACTAACACCATTTGTCTAACCAATGACTGTATTCTCTTAACATGCTTAACTGGGCAAATTGTTATTAACTTGCCCAAACTATAATGACCCTACTTGAACCCATCTGAGCTGACTATTTGATGAAATCTGTCTTCCACGTTTATTATTGCATAACCAAGTATGTTCTATAGTTCATGAAATTTGTTTCAGAATCGAAGGCATGTGTGCTTGAGAATTAAAGTGAAAAGTTCCCTGGGCTCAAGTGGAAAATTTTACTGACTGGGCTTGCATTTTGAGAGATATCTTGGGAAATGGAGAAGTCCTCACATATTGGTCCTTTCCCATAGCAAATTAGCTCAATTTGACTTTATTTATTTCTCACAGGTAATATTTGGGCGACGCTATGTGGGGATCATGTCTGCGGAACCTGTGGGAAACTATGGGGTAAGGTACTTTCTTGTTCGGCTCTTTTCACCTTAAACCGAGGGGCATGCTCTATATGCCATATAAGGCCACCTCTGAAGTCCATACAATCATGTTTTGGATGCGCTTATATTAATTGGCCCAGGTTGCTCTTCGATGATTTGCATAAAACTGGGATATATACGTGGGAGTACTTCTATCATCTTGGAAGCAACAAGTTCAGTCTCATGAGAAATTATATCAAGACACTGAAGAAACATGGGCTTAGCCGAGATCCGAAAAGGAAGTGATTGTTCCATGAAGGCAGACCGCCTAGCTGAATGAGATTGCTGATTATTCCTCTGGATATGGTCGGAGCTAAAATATCCTATGTTTATGGATGATCACCAACCTACTTTTATGTCGATTATGCCGAAGATCTGCTTGCCATTGGCGTTATTGCTCTTACAATGGGACTTGGTGCCTTTTGTACGCATTGTTGAAGACTGTGAATGGGCAGTGAAAATGAAGAATCTGCATACGCATTTGAAGCAAAGGACTGATTTTGTGGGCAATCTGGGCAGTATTCTAGTCGCTATATGTCCATCACTCCATCAAAATCGTCGCGTCCCGCCACTAAATTCGACCGCTGAGTTCTCTCTCCAGATTTTTAGCGACAACTGGATTTGGGATTTCCAACAGAGAAAAGAGAGCGCGAAACATTCCCCCCTCAAAAAAAGGCCTCAAAAAAATAGAACACACAAAAATAAAAATATTTGATTTCATGCAAAAAAAATTTCTGCATTAATAGAGTTATTGTTCTTGACACTTTCTTGCTTTTTAATTAGGCAAAGGACTAAGATTAAGGAAAAAAAGTAGCTCACACAACTATAATATTGCAATAATATAAGAGAAAAATTAAACAATGATATTATATTTTATGAGAATCAAGCCCCTACTATAAAAAGTTGTGGAAAAAGGTTACTTTAAGTCTTTCTCGATTTAATTAGCTATTTGAGTAACATAGAACAGTTTGGCTGGTAGATAACTGATAATTCATATTTTATATATAATTTTCTCCTTCATTTTACCTACTTTTATGTCTTTGAAATATATTTTTGACTAAATAATACAGATTTTATAAAATTTGCAGGAAAACTAAAATATACGAATTTGGATGAAAGTTGTTCAATTTTACTCGGATCGCCTACAAGTGCAAAGTCTAAAGTTCAAGCCCAAAGAAAAGAAAAGGAAAAAAAAAACAATAGGCCCAACAGTCAGCAACCGTGGCCCAACTTCCACCAACCTCTTCTCTCCAGCCCCGTTTGGGCCTGAGTTCGGTTAGCCCAAATGCTCCACAAGTCTCACGCTAGCCCCATCCCAGCCTACCTTTTCCTTTTCTCTTCCTCCTTTCTATCTCTCCGTGTGGGCTTGTCCGCGGCCCAATTCACCAAGTCCAGCGCCCATCCTAGCAGAATCAGCCCCTCTTAAGTGCTTCATCTCCAATTTTTTTCACATAACTAATTTTTAACCTAATCAAATGTCATTAATCAATATTAATTCTATACTTATGACTAGCCATGACCATGTATATAACATCCCTAATTAATTAGAATTGATTTTCATTAATTTTGGGGTATCCAAAGGGGTTGGATTTTCCACTGTTAAAAGGGGTCATGGGTTGAGGGAAAGGGGGATCCACACACTCACACTCATACATTCATCCATTCTCTCTCTCATTCTCCCATCTTCTATCTTCTATTTTTTTAGAGAGTTGAGAGAGTCTTTGTAAGACAAAATCATTTGAGTTGAGGGGTTAAGAAGAAAATAAACTTTGTTAGCTATTTTTCTCTTCTCTTCTCATCTTATTTGTGAGTGAAGTTCAAAAGTTTACATTTGATTATATTATTTGTGTAATTGAGTACAAAGTTTAGACATATGAAGTAAAATATACCAACTCTAATGGTATTTTCACTAACTATGGCCGGCTAAACTACTCATTCTAGGATTATGATGGATCCTTGGTAATAATATTCTTTTGCTAATTTCTTATGGGGTTATTTTTTTCTATTTTGCATAATCTTGAGTTGATATTTGATCATCATCTACTTATGCATCTTAATACTAATATTTAATCATGTTGATGACACTAGTTTAATTTACTATTTTAAATGAATATTAGACCTTTGAGGCTAATATGATGATTATGCAATTTGGGCTTGAAATTATAATTGTTTAAATTGAATAGTTTATGCTAGAAATTAGATGAGTTATGTCTAAAAAGAATAGTTCATGTTAAATCACTAGATAAATCATCTCACTTTATAATTATAATCATCTTTTTAATTTATGACTCAATGCTTGTAGCTTGGGTTGAACAAGAGACAAATTGAATCCCCATTTGAATTAGTAAATCAATATTGGCATCAAATATGAAATCCAAAGTCCTATGACTTCCTCCTATTTGATTTCTCTCTACTTTGCTACTCATTTGCTTTTCATTTTGTTCACTAATTCATTTTGATAATCCAACTCTAAAAATTAAATTCTTCTTTATAATCGGAAAGGCCAAGTCTAAAATCACTATTGTTCCTCGTGGGATCGACACCCTAATACTCGCTAGTTTACAATTAACCTTGTGCACTTGCAAGTAAAAAGAGTTTTAAAATAAGAACATAAAATCCACATCAATAACAGGTTGAGTCGTTGAGAATTATTGTATTTTGGCCATGTTCGGCAAAATAGGCTTTTAGTGGATAGCTATTTAGCTTAGCGATTGAAACTAATATGTTCGGTAAATTTAACTGTTATGCCAGCTGTTAATGTAAATTAACATAAACAAATATAGATAGTTTTCAAAGATAAAATTTTTAAAGGATATTTTTTGGTTAAAAAATATGAAACGTTATTTTTAAATGTCAAACGTTAATATTATTAGCTTTTCAAAAACGCTGCTTAAAATGCTAAACGCTACTTGAAATGCTAGTCAAAACACTAGTTTATCGAATACTAAAAATTAACTAATTAGTGTATTGACTTGGTCAAAACACTAAACGATACCCAAAACGCTATTGCCGAACACGACCTTTATCAGGATAACTGGTAACTATGTAACTAGTACTTAATAAGAATATGTTTAGTTGAATTAACTATTAAATTAGCATACATGCGTATAGGTCCTGTTCTTTTCGTTGGTAAATTGGGGTTGGTAAAAAGGTGAGATTGGTTGAGGTAGGTCGAACTGAATTGAAGTTAGTATTTTTTGTTGAAGTGAGTTGAAGTAGGTTGAAATAGGTTGAAGTGGATTAAAGTTGGTATATTTTTATATGATGGGTTGAAGTTGGTTAAAATAATGAGAATAAAATTTTGAAGGAAGTGGACCGAGGTGGTTTAAAGTTGGTATTTTTATTAAAGTTGGTTGAAATTAGTAAAGTGAAAAAGATCAACGAAAAGAACAGGCTCATAATGACGAAAATGACATATTTATCAATTTTTATTGTTGCTGGTGGTGTTGTTGTTGTTGTTATTGTTGTTGTTGTTGTTGTTATTATTATTATTATTATTATTATTATTTTTCTTCATAAGTTATAGGTTGATTAAGCAAGCTATATAATCCAACACTAAATTAAAGACATAACAAACACATAATAATCTTCCATTCATTTTCAATCAAATAAGAACATATCATTTGATGGCTTGTTAGATGAAGTTAGGCAACGGTACGTTTGATTTATTTCTTTTGCAAATGAGCACTTGGAGCCTCTTGGGAAGTAAACTGCCAAACGATAGTCAAACCATGAATGTGTTTAATTACATCTTATCAAGCATGATACCATGGAGGGGCTGTGATACTGTATTATGGGTCGCGTAGTTGCACGCGCCCTCGAATTCTCACTCTTTGCCTAAAACCCTTCGTAAAGCCCTCTTCAACTCTCTGCTGAGGCAGTCACGGTCACTTCCACACTTCCCACCACCAACAATGGCTGCCGCCATGGAACGCTTTTTCTCTCATACTCGTCGAATTCCTCGATCTCAGATCTCCTACCTCTTCCTCCGTCATACTCGCCCCTTCTGTTCCTCCGAATCAAACATTCCTCAACCTGAACCTCAACCTCAATCTCAACCCCAATCGGACGATGCAGTTCCCAGAAACCCGAATCGGCAACCAATCGAAATCCAGCCGGTATCTTACGCCGTCAAACCGAAGCCGGAACCATCGGAAGATGAGCAGTCTGCGGAAAATGGCACCAGTTTCACTCGGGAGGACATACGCTATGTGAAGGACTCGCCGGCGATATTTCCGGCGTCATTCGCGAATAGAGTGGCTCCATTGCCGGAGTTTAGGACGGGGATGGGAATGGAGGAGCAGAGGGGACAAGAGCTGGAGAGCGAGAGGAGGAGGATTGAGGCCGATAATAGGGTGTTTAGGAGAGTGTTTAGGGTTGTTGAAGAAGAAAAGGAGGTGCCTTTTCCTACGTTGATTAAAGTCGAGAAGAAGCAAGCTGAAAAGACGGTTTATGATCTGCAGGAAGCCATTCGCCAAGTCAAGGTCTGATTTTTTTTCCTGTTTGTCGTCACTCTTTATATTTGGTTAAATTATGCGAACATAAGCTGTGTTTTGAAAATTTGCATTTATAAGTTGTACGGATATTGGGATGAAACAAACAAAGCCAATTGCAATCTGTGTAGAAGGAGCTAAAATTGTTTATAATGGGCTGAAATGGGGGAATTATTCTTTGGCGAACGAAGTGCGGAAAACGGAAGAAAGTATTATAGAGGAGAGGAAAACATGTGTTGAAATTTTTCTTAAACTGCGTATGGTTCTTGTTTCTATTTTTGTAAGCAAGACAAGGTCTTTTCAGCTTGTTGTACTTGTATCAGATAAAAGGCACCATTAACAGGGTGGAAATGATCCCATTGGCGGAATGCGATTATAAATGTATCCATACCTAATATTAAATTTTATAAGAAATTGAGGCAAGCCCTTTGGAAGTTTTAATACTCATCTGTCATCACACACTTGACAACATCACAGAGCAAGTATTTGAAGCGCCACAATTTTGCCACGGAAAATCATTGAGGGGCCTTTTGGTTCTCTAAACTGGCATGGAATACAATTAGAAGCAAAAGCAAGTGGTACTTGTTTGTTTTATGGTTCATGGTATCACATGTTTGCTTCAATGCAATTATGTAAGACATTCATACCAAGGCTATGGTTATCTGGTATGTACAAACATGTGTAGTGGAAGGGGTTTGAGTAAACTGTAAACTTCATGCCAACTTCATGCCTGGAGGGTTTGGGAAACCTCTTGACGTAATTCTTGGTTAAAATCCCTGAACTAAAAATTTATTAAGGGAATGAATGATTCCATCCCCATACTTGAACTAAATGTTTCTTTGACTCTGAAGTTCATCTGAAATACTCTTAAGCTCAACAAATAGGAAGCAATGGAAGCATTACCTTGTTTTGGCGGGCTTATGGCTTTCCGAAGGTACATAAAGCATGATCTGTTGGACCGCCCAAGCATTTAGGGATCTTTTCCAAAGCCCAGATGAATGAACATGGAGAAAAGCCAAAATTTCTTTAATAATAAAATTCACCACCATCAATCAGTCATGTAGTTGCAAGGTATCCAATGCTGTAAATCAGGTGATAGGCTTGGGTCAAATACTGTGAATGAATTCTAACGTAATCTGCAGAGCCAGGACTGTGTGTACATATGGTTATCACCCTATAAAGTTCTCTCTGGCAAGCTAAGATTTCTTCGATTGCACTCTGAGGTGATATTGGGTCCATAGAGGAGAGTGAACCTCTAGGATAATAGGAGGTAAAAGCTTTTATCTGGAGTAAGCTAAGCAGCTGTCCAGAAAAGAATACAAAAACTCCAAATAAGTGGAGGTTCGAGCAGCTAATATAAGAACATTTGGTAGAATGTGGGGGCTATATGGCTCTGATA
This sequence comes from Carnegiea gigantea, assembly GCA_029747015.1. NCBI lineage: Eukaryota > Viridiplantae > Streptophyta > Magnoliopsida > Caryophyllales > Cactaceae > Carnegiea > Carnegiea gigantea. The sequence goes on from JAKOGI010000078.1 coordinate 91,707, forward strand.
CTTTGGCAGTGCACAAAGTAAGCTAAAAGCAGGGAATCCTCCATTGATGAATGAAAGAAAACCATGCAGTGGAGGAGAAAGATAGGGTGTTACATATTCATAATAGACAAATATATTTCTAATCTTGCTACTTATCTACAACTCTAAGATAGGAAACTGCAACTACATTGACAAATCTTCCATCTTTAACATCCCAACTGGTGTGGTAACTTCCATCCACTATTGTTCATGGTTCATTACATGGAAATGTCTTCCTGTGATCACTTTCTCAGATCCAAATTATATGGGTTTAGCCTGTCATTCCAGAGACTTGAAGCCATCACTTCTTGCATTGGGAGAGGAAACCCCCAGGGTTTTGGGTCATTGATTTAGTTTTTCTCATCATCTTTTATTGGGATAACTAGGCAATATTGGTCTTATTGGTGTTCAATTATGTGGAATCTTATTTTGCAGTTTTGGATGTATCGTTCCATGGATTTTTCTTTTTTTGGTGGCTTTTGATGGATAAATTTTGCACACGAACACAACCTACGGGGGAATCGAACTTTGGCCATCCACGTTGGAAACCACTCGTCCACCCCCAACGGTACATGTGTGTCCTTCAATGAATGGTGTGTATGCAGATATGAATTTCACATATCATCATGGTTTTTGTATTTGCTTCAACATATTATATGCTTAGATTATTCTTTGGTGTGAATTTCTTAGGTTTGTGTTCTGTGTATGGTTAGTTCGTTTGATGAATTAGCAGATGCAAATTTTCGATCTTCATCCTTTGGATGGAATATGATTTACCCTTCAGCTTGCTCAACTCTGTATTCTAGATGTCAGCATTTGCCTGCGCTCGTGGAGATGAATCTCTGTCAATCTTAGCCTTTTAATCATCTTGATTTGCTTTGTTAAATTATCAATGACCATATGTTTGTTTCTTCCGATATGGCTTATGGATCACAAGGTAATTTCAAGTATCATTATTCTTATTAATTTATTGAAATGTTCCAGGCTAATGCTAAGAGGAATTTCGATGAGACTGTGGAAGCACATGTTAATTTGGGCATTGATCGACGCCGAAGTGATTTGGTATTGTGATGCTTAAGTCCTTTCCTATTGAGATGAAATATAATGATTCAATAATTCATTGTTTGGCTTTATTGTTAATGGATTTTAAATCTAACAACGGTATAGGTCTCCTGAAAGGCCCCAGGTGTATAGTGAGTATTGACAAGATGCATTTTAAAATTTCACTTTTGCTTTTGAAGAGAAAAAAAGGAGCCGGGGGAGGGGGAGATGGTTCTTTTTTTATTGAGGTAATGTGTTGTGAAATTAACTACCGGCTACTGCACCCACATCCTCAAGTAGTTGGTCCCATCGTATAAAGAGTTTTGCTCTGAATTTTCTGTCGTTGACATTTTACTTCCTACCAAGTCCTCTCTCTGCTTCCTCCCCTCTGCCCCAATCCACACAAAAGGTTTACTAAAGATCACAAAGAAGCTGTCATTCGTATATGTCTCATTTCTAGTAAGCTTTAATCCTTGTTTAGGGATAATTTATAGGTTCCTAGGTCTATTCTCTCAGGAAAAAAGAGAAGGGGTCAGAAATTGCTGCATTTGTGTGGTTTCTTTAAAATGGAAAAGAAGGCAATAAATTTATAGTTAATGCCCAGGAAGTCTATCCCTTTGACAAAGAAAGCTTAGTTTCTCAATAAATGTTGTTATGATCTACAATATCTTGATGAAAACCCCAGGATAAGAGATATGGGAGTGCAGGAATGTACTCATCTTTCACGATTGAATTACTGAATAAAAATGGCAAGAGGTAATTGTGGAGAATTTTCCAGAAGTATTATTCCACCCAGGTAGAGCCATGTTCCAAAAAAACAGGTATAATTGGGGTTAGCTCTGATCTGTCAAGTATAACTTGCCATATTGTGAATTTCTTTTGCTGGACATTTTTCTTTCTGTTTCAGCATGGCATCATGTGCTGCTCCCAATTATTGAATAAGTGAAATGTGCTGAACTGTTAATGCTATATGTGATTTGAACTGCAGGGTGTCAGTGGTGCTGTTGTTCTACCTCATGGCACTGGCAAGGTATCTTGCAAGTATAAGACTCAGCTGCTCATTTTTGTCACTCTATAGTTGGTTATTAAACGGTTTGCTGATTTTTAAAATACTTAATTCTTCTCTAGATTGTCAAAGTAGCTGTTTTTGCTGATGGGGCTGCAGCTGATGAAGCCAGAGCTGTGGGAGCCGATGTTGTTGGAGGCGATGAGCTCATTGAGGAAATACGAACTAGTAATGCATGAGTTTACTGCAATCTAGAAGCCAATTTTGTGATTAACATTTCCATGGAAACTATATATATGCATAAATGTGCTGACACTTTGGTCCTTGTTACTATCCATAAAGAGTTGCACGGAGAAGTAGCCCAGTATAAATTTCCAGTGTTGTACTAAAATAAAAAAGCATCTATGGGTAATAGGAAATTTCAACTAGTCCTTTCATAGGGTTTGATGAGATGAGTGGATATTTTTGGGGGGGGGGGGGTTTTTTCTCTCTCTCTCTCTCTCTTCTTCCCCCCCCCCCTTAGGGAGGTGGGTGTATTTAGTGTAGAATGCTCTATATTCATGGAGCTTCTTGTTGATACATTACGTGCTGGTGAACAGAGTTCTGACCTTGCCACTTAGTTGCATAAGTTGATCATTGGATTGGATGTTTGCATAATAGGTAGATTAAGTCATGGGCTAAGTTGTTATTGTTTAATCTATAAGGAAGATTCAACATGCTATATCTAGCTGTTGTTTTTATGTGAATTTGATGATGTGAAAAACTGACTTCAAATGTCAACATCATCAAAGAATGGTGTTTTATATGAATTTCCTGGTGTCAGCAATGTTAAGGAGGCTGGAACAAAAACACTATATCCTGTGCATGATTGCATGCATAAAAATGCTCATTAGGTCCTTGCATGTGTAAAATTTTAAAAACAGTAGTAACATCTAAAAGTGAAGCAGTTGATTGAAACTATACAACTTATTAAAGAGCAGTTGAATTCCTGATGAGATGAAGTTTTTCATGGAAAATTTGCCATCACTTTGCTTCAGACACTACATGTTCAAAAGGACATGCACTTCAGAGTTTACAGAAGCTCCCCAAGATCGGCAAGTCCTATCAAGAGACATGTTCTCCGTTTCTTAAAGAGAGAGCAAATCTTTTTAATGATCTAAGCATTTTTTGATTTCTGCTAGTGCACCCTTATGCAGTGATGATATCATGAATCTCCCTCTGCCTTTGATTATCAACCTGGAATCTGAACTCTTCTATTTTTAGTATAGATTGAGCATGAATTTTGACTTCACCTTCTGTGTCAGTCACATCCTCCTTATGGTTGCTTTCCGCGTAACTTGTCTTAGAACGGCTCTGGTTGGGACTACCACATTCATTAAACTTGTTTTCATATCTAGACCCTCGTTTCAAATGTGACCCAGACAAAGAAAAAGCTGCTTGTCCACCACTTTAATCATGCGCGATTTGAATGTTGGATTTGAGCCATGCCTTTTTGGTGACAATTTCAGCGTCTTCTATTTCGTCAACATATGAGGCCGCCCCCCATTTCCCTTTGAAAGTACTATTTTATGTAATGTTTCGGCATTCTTTTTGCCTGCCTTTGATTTGAATTGCCAAGACTCAACTGTAAGCGCATGATCACCACCCAAGCTTCATCACATGTGTTGGCATCCAGGCATGCTTCTTTGTGGTAGTATGTGCTCAATTCATTCTCTTGAAGGTTCACTCTCCTGCCTTTTTTCATAACCCATCTCTGAGCCAAGTCAGAGTGAGTGGCAGTGCCATGCATGGGATGGGCTCATCGTACTCTGAGAATAAGTGTTTGTGGTTCTTTCCGAGGGTCCCGTGGTTGTGAACATATGTATGTGAGTTATATCTCGTATGTCCATGTCCTGCCTTTTCTATAACTAGAGGTGCATGTGATCCAGGTTTATGGGCTATTGCGTCAAGGGTTCTTAGTCCCTGTCATATATAGTATACAACTGGCTTAGATTACCTCTTGACTAATAAATAGTCGAATGTGATTCTACTTGGTGGAATTTTTATGCAATGTTAGGATTCTGTGATCTTGTTGTCTGGTGTAAGATAATTTCTATATGAGCGAAGTGTATTGACACCTGATCTTCAATCCTTGCAGGTGGCAAGATCAACTTTGACAAATGCATAGCAACCCATTCAATGATGCAGCGTGTAACTGTAAGGAATGTTTGCCTTATCCTCCTATCATACTGATCATCAGCTGACGATAGTTTTTAATGTCTGTTTTATGTTCTTTTAGAAAATAGGGAAAATCCTCCGCGGTCTAACACCAAATGCCAAGGTAAATGTGGCGTGACTTTTTTTTGGATCTTAAAGTAGGTCGATGTGGGTGCTATGTGGTTCTTCATGCTCTGAAACATGATTTGTAGAGAGGCACTGTAACCAACAATGTTGCTGCGGCAGTAAAGGAGGCAAAGCAGGGATTACTTGATTTCAGAATGAAGGATGCAATTGTTCATGTAGGACTTGGGAAGGTATACTTTCTTCCATTTTTTTCTTCAAGGAGGGTGGTGGTTTGGGATCTGCTGATGGTAGTGCTTCCCTGAGATTGTCTCACTGGCAAAATGAATCATGTACAGGCGAGTTTTCCAGAGGAGTCTCTGCATGAGAACATCGGTGCTTTTGTGAATGCTCTTTTGCTTGCAAAGCCTGCAGGGTTAAAGAAGAGTAAGTGGCTACCCAACCTCTAAGCATGTGCTTGTATGCTTACTTTCTTTGCACCTCTTCTCCTCCTTCCTCCCCCCTCTCTCCACGGTTCTGTATTTCCCTTTTTTCCATTTTCTTTCCCCCTTTGTCTTTTGTGCTCGGGAGATGCTATGCTGATTGTTTTGGTCCCCTTAGAGTATCGCAATGTTATTTCTAGTATTATATTTTGGTTGGCTCGAGTCTTGATGAATGAGTTTGTGTTATATTTTGTTTCTCGAAGTAAGAAAAAGGGTTAGTCAGGAGACTCTTTGCTAAAGATTCATTTCCTATAACCCATATTAGATTGATGTCTTAGACAAAGGAGGGTATGGTCTCGCTGATTCTCTGACTTGCTGCAGTAACAGACCTGATATTAGTGGTGAGGTTACAAGTGATTTGTGTTGGAATTGTGGATTATGGCACTTTGTAGCATTGCCATAAGTGCATATGCCTGCCTAGAAAACAACTGAACTAAGTTTACTTGTGAGTTTGAGATATTCCCATGCTCTTTGTATGAAAAATTCCTGTTGTTTCTTCTTTGCTTCAAGGTGTGCCCAAGTTTTACAGAAGTTGAATGCTAAGTGTATAACCATGATGACAACAAAGTGGATCTGCTGGAGGCAGGCTTGGAGGAGGCCCATATCTCTGATAAATATAGGCTTGAGATAGGGAAATGGTAATTCTCTATTCATCGGTAAAAGTTGAGGAACAATTTGTTCCTTTGCACATTGTGATGCAGGGGGTATTTTATGCAGAACTCCTAGATATTTTCCTCTTTATTTCAATGTGAGGCATATTCGCGAGGAGAACATGGTCTGAATTTCCCAGTGGTAGCTTCTGCCTTTATGTCTTTAGGTTTGACACACTTGTATTGTGAAGTATCATGTAACATGCTTCCTAAGTATCCGGCGTTATAGAGTTTGAGGAAAGCTCATGATGTATAACTGACAAATATGAAAGACTTCTGAGAGCAGTAACTGGTTATTAGGCCACTGCACTTTGTTGCCAGAGCTTGGATTTTTTTCATCATGGCTAGAAGTAGGTAAAATTGACAGAATCCATTACCCTAGAGAACTGCGCTGAAATTTTGGATTTTTGGCGACTAAGTTATACTTGAAACCCAAAGTTGGCTGGCACGACAGCTTGTGAATTTGCAGGTTGAGTTAGCCCATGTCTGATTCCTTCGTTGGATTAAATGCCATAAAAATGATGACCGCCCCCCGCCCCCCAAAAAAATAAAAAGAGTTGCGGTACAAGTGCTATGGGCATATACAATAATAAGGCACGAGAGAAAAGCCTAGTGCCCTGGCTTTTGACCAGTTACCCCCTTCACCTCTTCCTACCTTACTATCTTAATTCTTTTGACATTGTCAGATTCTCGACACCAGCCTTATCTTAGGTAGTCCGTCCTCTCAGTGAATTGATCAGGAAGCAATAGGCAAGAAGTTCATGGACTGAGCTGCTACTTGATTTTGTAAATCATACCAAAATGGAAGTGGTGGAAGAACCCAGAGGGAAGTGAGCCTAGAGATTCTAAGTTTCTAGTCAGATAAAATATATTAAATGTGGACAGGATAATGTGTTAGTTTATGTGAAATATGGCAGAGGCCATTTGACACTTGGGTTAGCGTTGGATGAAGACCATTTCTGTTTCACAATTTTATTTATATTTTATTCAGTGGCTGGGTTTACCTCAATCAAATCCTTGATTCCTTGGATCTTGTGGTGCTTAACAGTTAAGACTATGTTTTGTGATAGTTCTGATGGCATCGTTTTGATATGTCTCATTTAAAATGTAAGGGAAAAGGACAAAAAGTATACTAAGTGCACTAAAGCAGTAAAGACATGTTTGATCCGTTGATTCCGCTGGAGGTGAGAATTTGGCTTTGGAATTAGTCTTATTGCTCCTGAAACAGGGTAATTATCTAAACTGTAGTTAACTAATCTAAATCCATGGCAGGTGTGTTTGCCATTTTGTGTATACTTGTCACTGATATACTTATTGTTTGGAGAATTGCTGCATTTGCATGCAAATGATATGCTTGTCATTGATAATGGCTTCGATGCCGTGTTCTTTTAAAGATTTTGGCTACATTTCATGATTGGTCTTTTTCGTTGTATTTTGCAGCTTCAAAATATGCTGGCTATGTGAATTCTTTCCATCTATGTAGCACGGTGAGTAAAAACTTATGTCTTTTGCGCTTAATTTTGATTACAAGCTCTAAGTAAGAATAATTAATGCAATTGCACAAATCCGGCAAATATGTCATTTGTATGGTTAATGGGCTCCTACCAAGATGTGAAACATTCTAATTTGATCTTGACTACCGATCATGGATACACCTGACAACTTTCAACTTCTGTGAGTTCTATCTATATTATTTGAGCTTACTATGTGATAGCTGGATTACTTGCAGCAAATTCTCTACTCTGCCATGTTGCTTTTCAGGATAGAATTTTGATATCCTGGAAGTTCTCTTTTGTACATGGGTAATCTTTTTGTGCTTCACCACCATCACCACCGCCATCATACAGTCCTAATCTTTTCTGAATTGGGTTCATGAAAATCTTGTGCACAAATGTAACAGCCGATTTAGATAAATGGGAGAATGGTGTGAAACCAATGAAAACAAACCAACCAACCTGAAACTGCTGAGCTTGGCAAAACTGGCGTGCATCCTATCATTTGACCCAAAACCAGGTCCAGCATAATGCAACCTGATTTAACCTGAAATCCACTTGACCGACAAGAGCCTATGTGGAGTAATGTGAAATTATATGTAACAAGTACTGATTGCAAATTGTTGGACAAACTGAGAGCAAACTTAACGCCAAGTAATGTGACATGGGCTCGAATCTGTCTGAAATACTCTGTTCATCTTGAAAGATTTGCAAAGTCCATAGATTGCTGGTAACATTGACCCCCCCGGGGGGGGCGATGGCAGCGACAAAGCTAGATTTCTTCTCTAGGACATAGTGGCTATCCCTGCTGCGGGTGGGCAATGAACTGCTTGAAAATGTGGCCTAATAGCACATCTATGTTTCCCACTTTTCGTTGAACTTTAGGTACTTTGACTTGCATCCTCCCTCCTTATTATGCTTGGCTGTACGGGGTATGGGACAACCACCTTATAGGATTTGCTGGTAGAGAAGAATACCGAGTGCTCCTTTCATGTCCTTTGTTCATTTACCCATGTTTGTAGAAGTACTTCATGTATGTTGTTCCTCATACAATGATGCAATTACATCCATGGATGCACAGATGGGTCCCGGTTTTCCAGTATCAATACAGTCATTATCCAGAGCTGCTGATCTGTACAGCAAATTGCATCCGCAGAAAGGTTGAGATGGAGATCGTCAACCTAGGCTCCAATTTTCAGCCTGCTATTGAATATAGGATGCAATGAACGCTTGGTTTTGATCATCTGTGATTTGGACATCGGATTCCAGTATAAGCTGCATTGATTTTTTATTCCCTGCACATTGGATCCGCTATATCAGTGGGTGCTAATGGACGCGCCCTCGTGCAATTTTTGTTCCCATGGTCCAGACGCTGTAAGCTTTTATGCTAGCAAAAAGTTTCTTTTTCATTTGATGCTCTTGTAATGTAGATTGTAGAATTCGCTTTTCCTTCGATTTTGATAGATTGATAAAGGTTGAGCATCTTAGACGTACAGATAGATGTTTTGCGGTTGATGTTATAAATTTGGTTACACGGCGATATAATATTTGTTCGCCCATGCCTACCCTAGGCAAGAGTTCTGTAAAAGGCATTTGGGATCATGGTATAGCGTGGTCTATATTTGCCCGTTAATCCCGTGTAAAACTGGAGTTCGGTGTTGATTAGATTCCCTCATTGTTCATTGTCCAACCAACGCTTTGAAGTCTATCCTCGCTGCAAACTTCGTCACGATTTGTTACTCCTTTTGTCTTAGAAAGATTATATTTTTTATTTTATGGAAATTCTAAAATAAAAGTTATCTTTTACTATTAGCATTTTGTAAAATCTAATCAACACCGAAAAATCAACAGAGTGCATGAAGGGTCATTCTTTTTGTTTGTAAATTCATTTTTATCTTCTATCAACCTTTACTAGCTCTTACTAATATCTATCAATTCTTTACCCCCCCAAAAAAAAATTCTAACCAATCTATTCCAACAGTTACTAACCTTTAGCAGCTCTTCCAATTGTTATGATCTTCTTACAAAAAATATCCCAATTCATTTTCAATTTTACCAACATTTTTCAACTTTTGCCATCTTCTAACAATTTTTAATATTTCTCAACCTGAGTCAACTCTTACTAATCATTCTAAAAAAAATTATAATTTTCTACAACTCTAATCAATTTTTACCAACTTCACCTATTTATCAACTCATATTTACCAACAAAAAGAACATGCCCTTAATGATGTGAAGAGGTTTCAACTTTCAAGTACATTAAATATGAGTGAATAATTCTTTTTGAAAAAGAGGGAGTATTTTCAAGATTCAAGTTATATTAATATAATCCCAAGCTAAATACATTAATATTTGTTCAATTACCTAAGTGTTTTTTTTTTAACTCGATAGCCTCGGATCACCTACCAATTGAGTGATTGGATTATACAATACAAACATTTCCTTTCGGATCAAGATGTGGAGAGGTTAACGGGGTACTGTGGTAGTCTGGTCTGAATTCCTTGGTTACTTCCTCGCGGTAAATCAGAATCTCTATCTTGTATGATAGTATCCTACAACCCTATTCTATGTCTATCTTCTATGATAGCATCCTACAGTCCTACTCTTCAGTATGACTTTTTCTTACCTTCATTGGTTGGGGTCAACCGGCCAACAACCAAAAGTAGGGTTGAGCAGAACCGGATACTTGGTCCATTTTTATAGAATCGGGTCCAAAAATCTGGACTTGATCCCAGTATAGGTTCGAACCAGGTCCAGAATTTTGGAACCGGAGACCGGGTCCGGAACCGATTGAGACCGGGTCCGAAACTAGATACCCGATTCCTAATTTTTTTCCTATTATGTTTTATTTCATTTCCTTTAAATTTTAAACTTGTGGTTGTGACTTTGTGAGAGAACTAATACACTCAACAATTGAACTAATCGATCGTTCAAAATCAAATTCAATAGAGTAGCAACCAGACATTTACCATGTATTAAAGTCCAATTAGTTAGCTAATAAATAGCATTTCTTTTCACCAAAGCATAAAAAAATATCATCTTCTCGTAGTATTTTACATTAATAGAAAGATCTAGTAATATCAACGTATAGTTAGAAATTATGGCGGCGTCGGAAGAACAACACATGATGTCAACGGGTAAGCGGGTAACTTAGTCATTTTTTAAAAAACAAACTGACTAGACCGGGTAATCGGGTGTCGGGTCCGATTCCGGTTCTAAGTTGTCAGGACTCAGCTCCGGACCCGGCTGGAACTGGTTCCAGGATTTCGGAACCGGTCCCAGACCCCGTTCAATCGGGTTCAGGTATCGACCCAGTGGGTCCGAACCAGGTTCGGGTCCGGAACCGGATACCTGGATTTTTTGCTCAGCTCTAACTAATCCAAAGGGGGGAATAAAAAGAAATTCCAAAATCCCAAGTAGAAGTAAAGGTCCACATACTTAAACCCATCCTATTAGAGAAGCATCGTATTTACCAAATTAAATTACATGTGTGAAAATATTGTAGTTTATCTAGGACATGAATGTTGCATGGCCTACATATTGTATCAATGAATATATGATATATCGTCATACACCCAGGACATGCCACCTTATTTGTTTTTTTTTCCTTGACGTGTGGACCCTTAAAAATAGGGGGGCCTACCTTCTTTGTATTACAATATAATTTGTATTTTACAAATGAGTGTCGCTGAAGCTCTCTTACCAACCGTGCTTATGTGTTGGTATTTGTTGAATATGTTGGGATTTGTTTAAGAAAGGAGCAAGGAGAAGCCAAGAGAAGTTAGTTCAGACTGGGAAGAAGTATCAAAAGAAATCCTTCTTCGACAATCCATATCTACTAATCAAGGGAGTTTGTTCCTCATCAGTTGGCACTAGTAAAAATGCTATGGGACAAATAGCATTCCTTCTGCGTTTCGCGGCAGATGGACCTCAGTATAAGGGCAACACTATTCAAACAACCACGACGGCCACCAGGACATGTACACCGGAAATGCGCTACTAACCATAATGAGGCCTGAGGGTGCTGGGGTCTGTACAGCAGATGTGGATGGCCTAGGCAGAACGGCAAGGGAAGGACAGAGGCCATGACTAGGTCATGTATTTGGATATGATCCCGAGCCATAAAGTTCCGTGTCCGAGTACTGCTTACCTTCCCCGCAGGTGGAAGCTACAGCATAGAGGATGCACTGGAGTTTTTGCAGTCTCATTCGGCTTAAAACGTGTTGAGATTCTAACCAATTCACCCATGAATTAACCGTGCAGCTAAACAGAGGGCAATGTAACCATCACCCCTCCGCAGGGGGGGGGGGGGGGCGCTCCAACCTCTGATGATATCTCTATTTGACGTGATCATATCAGTTTCTTTCCTCAACAAAGATCAGCCACTCATTCCAGCACTTGGATGATAAAATTACTGCATGAGAAGCAGGCATTCAACCAGGCACAAACTGCTGTAAGTCAATCTCATCCTCAGGATATCCTTGAAAAAGGTATGAAGATTCATGTCCTTTTAACTGTAGGACCAACACATTTAGAACTTCATATATTTGTGAACCTGCTGGATGGCATCTTTCTTCCACACTAAATATGTGATTCTTTCCATCGACTTGGACAAGGCTCTGTCCAGGGGATTTCTTCACCTCGTTGCATCTCATCATTGCTCTAGCTTTTGATACGCCATCCCATCTTCCTGCTGAGGCATACATGTTCGCCATTTCTACATATGAAACAGCAGCTTTGGGCTCCAGCTCATACAGATGATGAGCTGCATACTCACCGATCTCTAAGTTGTGGTGGATTTTGCACGCAGCAAGCAATGCCCCCCATATGCCAGCATCCGGTACCAAAGGGATAGTCTTAATGAAATCAAGTGCTTCTTTCAACTTTCCTCTACGTCCAAGAAGATCAACCATGCAAGAGTAATGCTCCAACCAAGGATTTAACTTGTACACTTTGGCCATCAAATCAAAGCATTCCCGTCCTTTATCCAAGAAGCCTGCATGAGTGCAGGCTTGAAGAACAGAAAGAAATGTTATGTGGTTGGGTTTCAAGCCTAGCTCGACCATTCTAAAAAAGAAGTCCAAAGCCTCACTGAACTCCCCATTTAGTGCAAGCCCGGCAATCATTGTAGTCCATGAGACAATGGATTTGGAAGGCATGGAATGAAAGACTTCTTTAGCCTTACCTATAGAGCCGCATTTGGCATACATATCTATTAATGCGTTACACACTATGACACTATCCCTTAGCCTGTTAGAGAGCGCATAGTTATCTAGCCATCTTCCAAGTTCAAGTGAACCTGTTTGCCCGCACCCTGACAACAATGACAACAGGGTGACAACATCAGGTTTCTCGCCTGCTGCTTGCATGTCTGAAAATAGGGTAAATGCTTCATCCAATTCTCCTTTCTCAGCATGGCCAGTGATCATGGCCGTCCAAGAAACACACGTTCTGAAAGCCATATTCTGAAACAAGTGCCTGGCTGAACCAATATCACCACACTTTGCATACATATTCAGCAAAGTATTAGACACAGTAACATCTAAATCACACCCAAGCTGAATCACATGGGAATGAACTAGCTGTCCGCAAGGTAAAGCTTCAGGCTTTACACACGAACATAGGAGGCTAAGGAATGTACTTATGTCAGGCTTTAATCCATCATGACACATACGTTTGTACAGACTAAATGTTCTACGATGATTCTCAAATAGCACATTTCCAGCAATTAAGGAATTCCAAGAGACGATTGTCCTTGATTCAACATCTAGCCCATGGAAAATACCCTCTGCCGAAATCAAGTCTGCACACTTGCCATAAGCAGAAATCAAAGTATTAACCAGGGAAACATCCTTTAGCATCCCAACACGAACCGCGAATGCATGAGCACCCTTGATCAAGTCAAGATCCTTCAATTCAGTAACATATTGAGTCAGTCCTATGATAGTGACTGAGTCTGGGGCAGTCCCTTGAACCCTCATTTGCCGGAAAAGAAGGGAAAACCTATGCACAAAACCAGACTGAACCAAACCCAAGAGCATGGCATTCCACAAAGTGACATCTCTCCGAGGCATTTTCTCAAACACCTTGTACGCAAATTCCAAGTGGTCACATTTCACATACATGTCAACAACAGCAGTTCCAACAAAGACATCAGACCAAATTGGCGATTTCAAAATGTGGGCATGGACTATTTGCGACTGTGTTAAATCTGAAATCTTGGCACAAGCCTTCGCCACAAAGGGAAAGGTCAATTTGTCAGGGGCTAACCCAGTTTGTCGCATACAGCGATAAAGAACAAGGGCTCTCTCGGGGCAGCCATTGTTGACAGCTTCTCTTATCTGGGAGTTCCAGTGGGCAACGGTCGAAAAATTTGAAAATTGGTTGAGGTATGGCGTCTTGGAAGACCTCAATCTAACCATTTCTCATTGTTTCGGGCGGGAGGAATCCCGCAGAAAATGCAAATTGCTTTGGTAGGGAAGCGGAATCACACGGCGTCGTATTTGGTTCAGTTTGATGGGCCGAAGAGGCTACTCCCGGACAATAACAATTTGCTGTTCAAATCTTATGACACGTGTTTTCGGTTATTTAAGGTTTTTCACTAATTTTGTAAGTACTTTAAAATCTAAATTCTCTTGAAATGAATTATTTTTGTCTGCAAGATGACATACCTAGAGAGAAAAAAAGATTTTAAGCTGATAAATAATACTTCATACCGTCATATGCAAAATATATCGTCCTTTTGGGATGAACAAAAGAGTTGTATATATATTTACTCACTGAAACAGATAACAATGCTCACTAAAGAAATAGAGTTCTCTCTGATATCAACTTACTCAAAAGAATATGCTCACTAAGTCTGCCATATACACGTGCTAATGAGCAAACTTAATGAGATTGAACCTGTCTATCCTTAATTAGCATTATTATATGATCTAGTGGGCAGACCTTTCAGGTGAATAATTCCCCTCCACACTACAAGAGGAGTATTTTATATACAAGAAAAACATTTTAGACAAACAAGCATCGCGACATTACAATCCCAAGTAGAAAAAGAGATCCCACCATGTAGACATTCTAGATGGACCACATCTTAAAATTTCAAAGAAAAAAAAAAAGGGCAGCCCGGTGCACATCTTAAAACTTCAATGATGAAAGATAAATTATGTCACGTGACAATATGTTAAGCCCATAAATAAATGGCTCGCTAGTGAGCCAATCATGTAATATTCTGTAAATTCTCTCATTCAAACAAAAAGTAAAAGGTATATCCTTCTTAATGCGCATAAACTATTGGGACCTATTAAAATTACCTAGGCTTCCTTTGGTCCCTAGAAAATTTGGTGGAAAGAAAAGTTAAAGGAAAAAAATATGAAGAAAAAAAAAGTAGGAAGAAAATGAGTTTCTTTCTCTTATTTGGATCAAGGAAAAAATACAAGAATTTGGATGAGAAATTTGAATGTTGATAAACTATTTAAATCATTTTGATGCCATCTAAACAATATAAGGTTGGAGAAGGTTGGGAATTTTTCTCAAACTTTTCTCACAATTCTATGAGGAAAATTTTGTCACTTGTTTCTAATAATTTTTCCACCAAACTTTCCTCCATATTTTTTTTCTTTGTGATTTTCTCTAAACCAAACATAAGAAAAAAAGTAACTTTCCTAAATTTTTTTCTTTCCACCAAACTTTCCAAGGTCCAAACAGAACCCTAATATTCAATGCTATATGATTACTAGTTTAATCATCATAGCATTAGAGTTTCACTCTACTTTGGGATCAATGGAAGCGATAATTTTGAAAATTAGGGCTCTATTTGAACCTTGAAAAATTTGATGGAAAGAAAAAAATTTGAGAAAGTAACTTTTTTTCTTGTGTTTGGTTTAGAAAAAATCAGAAAGGAAAAAAAATAGAGAAAAATTAGGTGAAAAAATTGTTAGAAAGAAGTGATAAAATTTTCACAGTAGGAAAAATTTTCAAGAAGAATAAGACAATATGGAGAATATTCTCACATGACGAGAATGAAAGATTACATAGATATTAATTATAACTGTTCTATATAGGGTGAATATTCTCATCTATTGGTTAAAAAATTAGCACTTGTTAAAATAAGACAATATGGAGGACATATATGCATGTGGCTGTCCAAAGTTTGATCCTTTGAAAATTTAATAGAAAGAAAAGTTGACGGAAAAAAATGTGAACGAAAAAAAAAGTAAGAAGAAAGTGCATTTTTTTCTTTTGTTTGGATTGAGGAAAAAATGCAAAAATTCGGGTGAGAAATTTGTATGTTGATAATTATTTAAATCATGTTGATATCATCTAAGCAGTGCATGGTTAGAGAAGATCAAGAATTCTTTTGAAAACTTTCCCAAACTTTCCTCACAATTTTGTGAGGAAAATTTTATCATTTTTTATAATTTTTTCATCTAATTTTCCTCCATATTTTTTTTCTCTGTGATGTTCTCTAAATCAAATAAAAGAAAAAAAATTACGTTTTTAATTTTTTGTTCTTTCCACGAAATTTTCCAGAGCCTAAATGAATCCTAAATGCTCTTTAGATTTGATGCAGGTGGAATCTTTGGTCTCTTTCTCTCCTCCAAACACTAAAGAAGGCTATGTATTTGGTGGACAAGTTTCTTGTAATTAAAAAGAAGCTTAATTGATAATGCATGCTAAGCATTCAACAGAAAAAGTTGTCCTATTTTAGCGCAATTATTAGGCCAATTCTTGTCTTTGTTTTTATGTTCAAGGTGCTTTGGGGAGCTTATATGGTACGACATGCGATTTAGGTTGGCCTATCTACTGATATTTTTGTGCTCATTAAAGTCTTTCTTTCAACCAATAGATGATTAAAACAACAGACTACTTCATACTGTGTGTACTTTGAGAACAGAAGAGAGGGAGGAGAATTCTGTACTTTAATACAGAGCTTGTAAATAGGTGATTTGACTTGGGACACACCCCCTCCCTTTCTCGATTAATTGGCAAAGTAAAGTCCTTCCAGATTTAAACTTGGGTGGCGAGGGTGGAGCAAATGCAGTCATGCCAACCTGCTACAAGCAGATAGGCGTGGAGGAGATCAACTTAGTATCAATTCTTTTTAGTTCATGTAATTTCTATTCATGTTGAGCTTGGTCTACTTTGGTTTCAATATCAACGGGACCAGCAAAACTTTTTTAAAAACATAAGCAACATTTCAAGAAATTTCGAGTCTCGAATCGAATATAGGGTCAATCAATTTCAACATTGGTCAAATCATATTTACTTATACATATATCTGAAATCTCTCAACTCCTAATAATTTTAGGATACGGAGCTTGTTAAGTTGACTTGGCACTTATGTCCTCTATGGTTACCAACGCAAGCTTAGCTTTCTAGGAGAATAGAATAATATGCAATGCATGCACATGTACATGTACATGAAAAATTAGAATTCTTTCGTATGGAATTTTACTAAAAATAATGGTCTAGTGCTTAAAGAGAAAACTTAAAAGCTTTCGTATATTTACCGAAAATTTTGAATTTTTATTTATAAATTAAAAGTAATCCACAAAAATTTCAAATTTTTATGGAATTTTTCAACCTGACATATAAGCAAATAAACAAAATAGGTTAACTACTTAAAAAGAACAAGTAAACTGTTTGGACAATAGTAAACTAAAAGATACTTTGATGTTTGATGAGTAATGTATCGATTTAATTTGTGGACAACATTAACAATTATACATTATTTACGTCTGTACCATTTGTGATTGATAACCCTAATCGATGTGGAGTTTTTTTGGATGGGAATTAGAATTGAATAACAATCTTAATCAATGGGGTATTACAAGCAAATTAAGCTAAGGCTTCATATTAACCAATACAAGTGACTACTCAGTCCTAGCAAAGGGGACCATCCTAAAATAGATCATGAAGGAATTCTTAATGCTTTTACACATGAAAGCCCGTACATTTGGTAATGGGCAGCCACGTACTTAGTTGTATATTTTCACCAACCCTATATGATGACTTATCAAAAGGGGGAAACGGATTGGTTAATGTAGTGGTTGTCCACATCTGTGCAATGCACCAATCAAGCGTAGGATTGGACCCCATTTTGTAGCTAAGTGAGTTAATTACCGGCTAAAGTTGTGGGAATCGATAGTGACATTTCTTTTCTTTCTTTTTTCCCTCATCTAAACCATTGTATTATTGTTACAGATCAAACAGGAGAACTCATCCCAAAAGACTAGTTTATTAGGAGAGAGAGCCCATTTGATCTATAAACCCCTCATCATTTGCCCATACAACCGATGTGGGACAAGTCCCATACCTGGCAATTGGTCCAAATCCGTAACATTCGACCCCCCTTAAGGGCCAACGTCCTCGTTGGTCACGGCTGGCTTTCCCAGGCCACCACTCCGAGTTCTCGTTGATCACGGCCACGTTGGTTACGACTGGCTCTTTCCCAGGCCACCACTCCGTGGGCCACCACTCCGAGTCTTCGTTGGTCACAGCCACGTTGGTCACGGGTAGCTCCCCCAGGCCACCACTCTGAGTCTTCGTTGGTCACAGCCACGTTGGTCACGGCTGGCTCCTCCAGGCCACCACTCCGTGGGCTAGCACTCTGAGTTGGCTCTGATATCAATTGTTACAGACCAAATAGGAGAACTCATCCCAAAAGACTAGCCTATTAGGAGAGAGAGCTCATTTAATCTATAAACCCCTCATCAGTTGCCCATACAACCGATGTGGGACAAGTCCCACACCTTGCAATTGGTCCAAATCCGTAACATTCGACCCCCCTCAAGGGCCAACGTCCTCGTTGGTCACGGCTGGCTTTCCCAGGCCACCACTCCTCAAGGGCCAACATAAAAATTTTTCTACCACTGATTGAAGAATGAATCATTATATTTTTCAAGTAATAAGATTAAAAAAATATAAACTTAATAGATAACTTTTTTTGTTGTATAAAGATACAAGACGAGTGCAGGAAAAGATCGAAGATCCCCTCCCTCACTCCAAATAAATAGAAACATTAGTCTGTTAGGAGCTAAAGTTTCAATGTTATGCGCGGCGGGTACAAGTTTCGGTTCCGGCTCGCAAAAGTTACCCTAATATAATATTATTTAATTCTATTGATGATGTGATGATATCGGAATGATCATTTACCCAATACAAGAGTAATTTTCCGAAAATATATTCACTCTTTCAACTCTTTTGTTGAGGATTCCGTTCCATTTATTTCTCAAAATCTGTGTTAATAAATGATTGAGTACTTGGGTTACCTACTAGCTTTTTATCAGGGCCTTCACATCAAACTTTTTTACGATGTATACTCTCTGTTTATTCCTCCTTCGAGGTATCCGATTTTCATTTTCTTTTAAATATAATGAAGACTTTGTTGATCAACTCTGCAAGTATATCCATTTAGCTGTAACTTTTCCTTTTCCCTCGTCATAGGAATCGGCACAATATAAGATACACTTGTGCGGATTTGATTATACATATATACTCACATGCATCTGGATGAATTAATAAACAATTCTATCTTATGAATTATATCCCCAAAGAAAAACGAATTAAGTGCCATCTTTTTATCGATTGTATCGAATTTTGATGTTTGAATTTCTAGTCTAACCTAGCTAGAATGGTTCATACATCAAGCTGAAGGAGATAAAAAGTGAAGTTAACATAATAACATTCCATTTCCTCTAAGGGTGAAGCCAGAGTCTGTATTAAAGGGGATCATAAAATAGATTGCATATTTTGGGGGGCGGCATGATATCATAAATCAACTCAAATGTATCCAATTTAAGTATACCAATATAAAGCTGAAATAAATTATGTGCAAGAATAGGATAGCAATGGGGCGGGTACGGGACGGGTTGAGCCATACCCTCACTCATATCCGTTTTTGAAAATCATACCCATACCAGATTGGTACCCATAATGTATTAAAAACTAAAACTCATACCCATACCCATCGAGGTTTGCGGGTTTGCGAGTTTTTCACGTCCATATAGAGAATGAAAATTAATACCCATGTGCAACCCATTGTCATTATAAGATTGCACAGTTGTGATATTTTGGGAATATATTGTTTAAAAATGTGAAATCAAATACATTATTGACTAATTTCTGGTTAGTAGAGTTTGGATTGAACTTAAATTGAAAAAACGTTAAACCAAAATAATTTTTTTATCTTATATTATAAAAACATGTATGGGTATAAGGCGGGTGATGGTTACCATACCCGTGCCCCTTTCTCAATGCCCGCCCATTTATTTAAAATCTATTTTCACTACTTGATTGGGTTTTAAATAGGGCGGATTTTAACTAATAAGTATAAATTTTATTATCATCCCTACACAAGAGGTCGAAGGGAGATACGGCCGCCTCTGTTCCTCTTGATGCTTAGCCCCTTCCCCAACCCCAGGGACATAAAAGGAAAAGGAAAAAGGCTATTCGTCAGTTCAAATTCTAAAGTATTTCCTTAGATATGATTACAAAAGGCAAAACAACAAGTTATCCTGAATCAAAGTCTACCATTCACTCACGGGATTCTTTTTTCTTCAAAGAAAAGGACGGCATGCATGCACATAAACGAGGTTACTTCTAACTTGCAATAGGGTTTCTTTTGGCTGATTTAGAATTGTGATGTAGTCTGAGTTGTCAAAAACTATTGGGGAATGCAATGACAAAACCGTGGGAGATGCTACGTATATATTATCGATTTGACCTAATCAAATGCCATTTGTGACTTTGTGTCACCCAAATCATAAAACCCTAATTTCAAAGATTAATAACTTTGTTTTAATGTGATTGCTGTCATCCATCACATTAATTTTAATTCCTTCAGCTTACTGGAGTCGGCCTATTATTAACAGATAAAGTGTACTTCAGTTTTCTTATCTCAAATTGTCCTCATTAGAGATCAATATATGAAAACTTTACTTGTACCAATTGAATTTAATTACAGTGTTGATATCACGTTGAGCCACATTTGTTTGTCTTGTACTAAATATTGGTAGATAATTTCCCGAGCAACTTACAGAAGGGAGGAAAAAAGTAATTCTTTTGAGTTAACGTATTTAGTTAGCAAAATCGAGATCTCTACGGGCAAGAATGCCCGTAGAGGTACGATTGCTTACATCTGGATCTCTTCAGACCCTGCGAAAACGAGACTCACACTGATAAATGATGTTGCTAGTGTTGTATATTTAGTCAACATAATCTTTAAACTATAACATTCTTAGCGATAAGGCTTTTTTGTAATAATCCACGCTGGCATGTATTTAGAATAAGTGCAAAAAATATCTGTGAAATTAAAGAACACGACAATCTAGAGGTTGGCTGTTCAAGTCCTAAATAAATTTCAACACCATTTTCGTACGTACCTTGAGTGAACTATTATCTCGCCTTCACATTGAAATTTTCCTTGATTTTGACGGTCGAAGTTGATGAAATCATTAAGTTAGCACCGTTTATGGGATGCAGTGGTGACTTAAGTACTTTTTTCAATTATTTCGTGTACATTGGCACGTTAGACTGATTCAAATTCAAAGAGATGAGCTAAATGCATGTGTCATGGTTAGCTGTAATGTGTTTATGCATGGCCCACGAATCGTCGCAACTCTACATCCTGACTCAAAATTTCTAAGTAACATGTCATACTTAATAGCTTTTTCCCTTGATTTTTCCATGTGTAAATTTGAATATGTTTAGTCGTTCCTGTGGTTTGGGGGAGGGGGAGGGGGGTTATTTTCACAATGCAATTAATAGTTTTATATGCAGTGGCGGATCTAGATATTCAGAATAGGTGTGTCCATCTATTAACGTTTACAATATCAATAAGAAAAGAATTGCATGATACATACTATTTTATACAAACATTCCAAATCTTTTTTTAACAAACGTTCCGTCTAGTATTTCTACACTAGGGAAATTGCCAAGTAATAATAATATAACCATTTTTTATTCTTAAAAAAATTATGGTATCTTCACTACTATGTTTGTTTTGCGGTTTTTCATATTTTGAATTTGGTACATAGATTGTACCGAAAACACAGAATGTTATAATTACACCAAAAAGAAAAAAAATATTACTAAAACAATTTCTTACAAAGAACAAATTATCAGCACAAAACAATAAAACAAAAAAAAATAAAGAATTGAAACATGAAGTGAACATGTCAAACATAAATGCAGCTGCAAAAAGCAATCTGCACCAATTAATTAAGCCAAAAAGGAAAAAAATAGTATCAAATTCAAATCAATTAGTGCCAAGTTAAAGAAAAGTCTGCACCAAAAACGCATTGTAACTAAACAGCTGAAAATAGACAATAACAACAAAAGAAAATTAAAGAATTTAGAATTAGATTAAATTAAAAATTTAAACTGTAGATAAGATAGGGGGAGAGAGAGAAAAATTTGGATTTAGATACATTTAATTTGAGTTTACTTTTCTCTCAAGTTCCAACTTATAACTGTACTCTTGATGCTTAAAATGATTAAAAATATTAATATATGGATTGGATATATTTAAAGAGTATCTATAATTTTTTGGACCTAAGTTAGAAGTGTCCACATATACTAATTTAACCTTATTTAAAATAACTCATTAAAATTTTTTTTGGGAGAAGGGTATCCATGGACACCCCTCCCCAACACATGGATCCGCCTATGTTTATATGTTGACTTGATGCTACCTACCTTGATCCATAACATAGGTAATCCCTACAGTGACAATGTGTCAACCTCTATCTAATTATGGATAGTTACATCATTAAATACATATGCGAATCTTTGTTGTAGCATATGCATATGTATACATGTATGCATCTGTATGTATATATGTGCCTGTGTGACAGTGTATATATATATATATATATATATATATATATATATATATATATATATATATATATATGTATATAGTCAAACTTGATATGTTTAGTACTTTTGTTTAAAATTCACCAAAGATCTGATACTATTCATAGTAGCAGTGATATTAATTTGTGTATATATCATATATAAGTTCAATATAATATAGAAGACCACAGCTAGGCACATCCAAATAGTCATAGAAGTGTACGTATAGCATAAAACATGGTAGTCAACTTTATTAGAGAATGGGAGACTGCATTTTTAAGAGAAAAGGTTTGGTCTCAAAAAGAAATGTATGATTGACAAGTTTTAAGACCCAACTGATAATATATAAAAGTTTGGTAATATTCTTTGTGTAATTCTTAAAGAATGTCGGTTTTACATAACAATTAACGTATATATTCATTTTCTAAGACATTATAGTTGCGAGAAGTACATTGACAGTTTTACATCAATTGTGCTAAAATTGTACCAAAGAAGCTAAAAATGTGCTGACATCTCACTTGGAGTGTTTATTTACGTTTTTATTTTTCAACCTTCTATTTTGTGCAAAACTTTATGAAGAATTTCATTGTCACACTGTGTTATTCGGCAATTTCTTATGTGCTCTCGGGAGCACATGCTTGGCTTGTAGGAGTATATGCTATCAGGAGTATGATATACATATTGGTGTTATTCTTGAACCATCATAATATTTATTTGTGTACTTACAATTATTGTCTGAAGAGCAGAAATTTAGGTATGATGCCCTAAATCAACTAATCTTGTTAAAATTGTTGGTGGTTGAACTACCAACTTTTGCAGATAGTGTGAACTATCTTCACAACATTCATAGAAGAGTACTCATCACCAAGAGTAATTAGCAATAAGAAGCAGAGAAGTATTAGGCATGGATCAAGTTAATTATTGCAATCTATTGAACACAAACGGTAGCCCAACCTCTATTTAAGAGATCCTTAATTGGTAAAATTTAACCAGTTAATTACTTTTCCAAAATTTTACCCAAACAATTTCGTTCACAAGTTCACGCAATTGATGTAGAAAAGTTACCCCAACTTTTACTGTCTCTCTTTGATTTTGCATATTCCTGCTACAAACTTATAATTAATCAAATTGCATCGTTTTGAGTATCGAATAAAGGATTAATGTTTGTTTGAGTATTTCAATTTTGAACTATTAGTAATTTGCTTCGTAAGGGTGAGTATGAATGCCTCCTAATGCAGCATAGCTAGTACTAGTCATTAGACCCAAACTAGTACATTAGCCTATTTTATAACTTTCCATACAATATGTATCTCTGAAAGTACAATATATATCTCTGAAACATGATGTCATGCACCTTTATTAATTCATTATGTTTCGGACTTTCATATAACTTCTATATATTTTTTATGTTTTATATGCATATAATGATTTTTTTCCTTTGCTTTTTTGAATGAGACATGATATATATATATATATATATATATATATATATATATATATATATATATATATATATATACAACCTTTACCACAGATACGGTCAAAAAATAATTCACAAAACCTAAATATATTGTATCTTAAATTTCTTTAATTTTGTGGATCTTAGCTCAAAATAATAAACAAATGTCCTAAATAACTTCAGAGAGCAATATTTTACTAGTATTTTTCTTCAGTAAAAAAAAAAAGAAATAATGAATTAACTGACGGAAAAAGGAAAATTTACAAAGGATCCAGGTTCGAAAAATCAGCAACCCTAAACATACATCCCCATTCGACAACCCAAAATTCCCACAATATCTTTTTTTTTTTTGGGGGGGGGGGGGGGGCGGCGGCCAAATCAAGTTTCATGGCCCAAACCCAGCAGGGGCAAGGCTGAGATGTAAGTCAAGGGCAACACCGTCATCAAACCCAGCGGACCTAAACCTACTCAACGACGGCGTATCAACACGAAGCGACGAAGTTTTACTCTCCTTGGTCAACGACGTCGTACTGGCGTTGGCATCCGGTACTCGTCCGGCGTACGGAAACCCCTGTACACCCCTGGGTGAGGTGGGATTCCCATCGTTGGATGAGGGGAAAAAGCAGCCATGATTGACGTGGAAGGGGGGAACAGCAGCACGCGCCGGCACGTACGTCCACGACGAGGCGCCGCCATTGAGGAGATGCGAGGGAGATGCAAAGGGCGAAACGATGGGATTTCGGAGGTACGAAACATTTCGTTTGGCTGCTTGTAGCTGAGCGCGTTTCAGCTGTTGACGTTCCTTCTTGTGCGCGTTTTGGTGGCCCCCGAGAGCTTGCGAGTTGGCGAATTCTCTGAAGCAGTACTGACACTCGAACTTCCTGCTGACGTCACCCGCCACCGGATTAACCCCGGATGGAAGCTCGGGGGAGGCGGCTCCGCCGGAGGAGGTGGAGGAGGAGGAGTCGATGTGATGATCAGCTTCGGCTGCTTGATGATCGAATTGGGAGACGTCGATGCCAAAGAGTTTCAGGCGGCCCACTACACCGCCACCGATGGTGGGTGGTTGTGAGTGGAGGTCGAGTTCTTCCATTTTTAGAGTGATAAAGAAGAGAGAGAAGCTAAGTCGGAAATGTAAGGAGGTGGGAGATATAGGAAGAGCGTGTAAGGAGGGGGGGGGTATGTGTACATGTGCATATATAGAGGGTTGGAAAGGGTGCATTATTGGTTATGTACACTGTAAATCTTATAGAAAATGATGAGATGGTACAATGCCAGTTATAACTAGAGGAAACAACACCTGCTTGTGAAAGCTAAGGCTTGCATGCAACTTCAACAAACAAACAAAGAAACCTGTCCCTAGCTAGCTCAAATTCAACTACTAATTATCATTAAATAAGTAAAAAATAGAGAAAAATTTCATTAATTACAAGTATTTGGCAAATGTTAATGAGCAAAGAGTACCATCCATGATTTGTGTACTACATAACGTAATATCAAACTCAACTAACCAAAGAATTTACCTATTTTTAACAAACATAACAAATTGAGCTCCTAAATATGATCATAGCATTGTCCTCCTCCTTGTCGATCTTAAACCTAGTTTAATAAGGGAAAATTGATAAAAATTTTAATACAATTATGAGGCTAGTTTTCGGATGATGAAGAAGTAAGCGAAGACAATAGAATAAATAGGATTGATAGGGAGTTATATACACCCGGGAGGTCAAGACAATTGACATGTGAAATAGGTGTATAGGCATAGTATACACAGCTTAAAATACCATCACGATGTTGAAGATGCAACATGACGTTACAGTGACTCGCATATGCTCTTAATGGATGAAATCCATAATATTATAGAAAACACATTAAGCTTGTTGTTATCTAACTATTAGGTGAATATATTTTTTTTGATCAGAAAATATTAGGTGGTTATTTTGCTAATGAATTAATTTGGATATAGTAATTAAGATTGGATTGATACATACATCTCTCCTTGTTCTCCAAAGTGCATATAACTGTCGAAATTACAAGTGTGTTGCTCTCGATTGAAGGAATGGAAACTTATTAAATAGTTTCCTTTGACTTTTGAAAATAAAGTTGAGAAAATTAAAGTTAATTAGTCCCACGACAAACTCATAAATAGAGTTGTAACATTACAGGGGATTGTAAAGTCAGCCAGCTGGATCAGATCAAGCTAATATGCATTAGTGTGTAACAATTCAATAAGGTGTTGTTTAGGAATTATTAGGACCCACCGTTATTGATGAAGATAGTTACGTTGTATGTGGAATGCTTGCGTGATTGATGTGGTAATTATGTTTTCTTAATTAACCATCAACTCTATAATTAAATAATTTCTGCGCTTTATGATTGAGAGAGATTGATCTCCTTGAATCATACGAACTTCCTTGAGACGCAGACAGGTTCAAAACAGAGGGAGAATTAGGTAAAGAAGTGGGAAGAGTAACAATATGAATTATTTTTTCAAAAAATTTCTATATATTAAAAAAAAAAAAAAAACACTCGTTAAGCCCTTCATTTGAACTCTAAACAAGACTCCTCAGTCCTCTGTGTGTGTATGTGAGTGTGTGTGTGTGTGTGTGCAAGTGTAAGAGAGAGAACAAACAGTTTGAATGCGTTTGTTAGAAAGCTTTATATCCTTTGCCTTTAATTCTCCGACAATAGAGTATTTCAGTAAATATTATTAGTTCATAAGAGAGAGAATTCTTTTAAGGTGAGTTTTTTAATATTTATAAGATGACATCCGAAATTTTGTTTAAGAAAAAATATGTTAATTTAAACCCCTTAAACTAATTAGAATACACAAAATAATGTAATATCTTTATAGTTATTCATTATTTACTCAGTTGCTGGACATTAGCTAAATGTTAAATAAACATTTAGCTGAGGTATGTCCCATTAATTAAGGCTTCAAATGCAGTGTCATTATTATTTTCTTTAACTCTTGAAATATTAATATACTTAGCAGGAAACTTGTCCTAATCATCACACTAATTATCATACATAATTAGTGTGCATGGGTCCAAGAAATTCAGGATTTGGTGCCTTTTGCTTCCAGCTTAGAGACCTTGATGATGCTCGCAGAATTAGGTTATAGATTAGAATCCCCATTAGTTCAAAAATGTTTTGTTAAACATCAACCAACCTTTAATTTGTTAATTTGCTTTAATGTGGCGATCATCCAATGAATCTTTTCTCTCATGGGAAGGTTAGAAACTTGGGAATTTAGGCCACTCATCCCTCTCCACTATGAGCTCAAGAAAAGCTCTCTCTCTCTCTCTCTCTTCCCTCTGTCTGAAGTGACCCTAATCAACGCCTAGCTATGTCATTAGGTCCATAAAATTAAAGAGTAAAGACTTAGGATTAGGGTTGTTGGGAACAAAGCACAAACTGTTGTGGTACTAATTAAAGAGTATATATGTCTTGAAGACAACCTCAAACTTCGTCCACGTCAAGGGTTTTTTGGTTGTCTCATTCTGCCCCATTAGTTACGAATAGCTGGCTGGTATAGCTTACACAAATTTCTTAGGGTTGGTAATTTTGTACTTCAAGCGGTTAAGTCTCCACTGAGTATCACACATGTTTCAAAACAAACCATAAGTTCATCATTGAATGCAACAAAATCTAAACCAACCAAGACTTTTGAGTATTGGAAAACTAATTGAGCATAATGCACCTTACTCAAATCATTGATGTAGCCTGAATTGATAACTATATACATATATGTGCGTATATATATGCCCAAATCATCAATTTCGGGTTAGTTAAAAAGTAGGTCAGTGAAAAAATCAGGCGGAGTATATGTCAGGTTGAGTTGGACTCGGGTTCTTCTAAATTTTAATTTCTAAATGAACTGCCTCCATTAGTTGGGTATCAATGTGTCAAAATAACATGATCAAACTGCATTTTCACGAGGGAAAAATCTATAACTGAGATAACATAAAGAGTTATGAAACAACAAGAGCTAGTCAGAAGGCGACGGTATTCAGCATTGCTCATTGCACGTTTTCTTACAGTGAGATAAAGCTCGATAATCTTCGTAATTGATTCGGTTTCGAGGATCATTTACGTTTGGGTCTAAATGAATTTGGGTGGTTCAGGTTCAGGTAATTCTATCCGGGTCCAAATTTACTTGGGTATGAATTTGGGTTTGAATTGGTTCGAGTCAAAATCATGTCATATGTTAAGTTCAGTTCTGGGTTGAGTAGTGCGGTTCAAATTTCAAATTTTTTTGAGTCAGTTTAGTCAGACCTATGATTAACTTTGTCATTACTTAAAGGTATATATAATAAAAAGAAATTAACTTTAAAATAATTCCTGATAAGTTCATAATTTGAATATAATAATCTCTGAATATTGCAACAAGACCTAAAATATAATAGTATTTTTTTTTATAGAGACTCTTGAATATTTACAAGCCCTACATGTATATAGAGAGCTAGAATAGAATATTGGCTCAATGAATTGAAGGGGGGCTGTACTCAGGAGAAGTCAATGAACTAATGATCAACATTAAGGGGACAAAAACAAATGCCGCTGAAGTGAGACAAATGGCCGGCTAACCTAGCTTATGTACAATAAAGGAAAGAGACAGAGGCTGGGATTAATTAACTAGACAAATGGGAGACAAATTGCACATGATCAAGCCAGATCGACCCCGGCCCCCAAAGTTGATGGATTAAACTTTGATACTAGATTCTGCCACCTACGTTTAACTATATATTTGCTTGTTAATTATAAGTTTTAATTAATACTATTTAACAATATCTAAAACTTTTCAGATTAGACATTTCTGCCACATGATATGCTTTGTTCTAATGCTGTCATAATCTTGTGACTAGACTTGATTATCCAATCAGGACAATATTCTCATTTTATTGCAGGATTAAAAAAAATCAAATATATTAGTTGAAAGATATATCATGTTTATATTCGGCATTAAATTCAAGTTAAAGTGACAATATAAATTTTTTTTTCCCCAGAAAAAGCATGCAGTTGCTACTATATATATATATACTGAACGTTTTGCTTCTGCTCATCGATGCATTGAGTAGGAAGCTCAGTTGCATATATAAAGATAAAAAAACCCCCAAAAATATCATAGAAATGTAAGGTAATGAAAGTTTAATTTTACAAGATCTCACGATAACAATTTGTGCGACTTTATCGATCTCATAATATCGGAGAAAATATATATAGTTAGAACATTGAAAATGATATTTTAAGTCTTCGTGACTTTCTACAACAACTTCTAGTATAGGTTATACTTTTACGGGATATGAAGAGATCCAGATATAGACAGTCTACGTGACTATCTCATTTTAAAATTAATTGCAACAAAATCAAGTATAACCAGTCCCCTTTACCTATAATTTTGATTATTATACGCCAAGGTCTTACAGCCACAACAACAAAGCCCTTCGTTTCACCAAAGGGAATCTATTAAGGTATCCCCTAATGAAAAACTATTGCATGTGGGACCTTCTGGGCCCTTTTGGGGAGATTAGTAATTAAGCATCAATCACTCCACATATAACTGAGAGCTACCTGATTTAATTATTATATTATGACATAAAATGCCCTAAAAACCAAAACTAATTTTATTAAGGTTTTGGAAGTATGTGTTGCCTAGAAGAGCAAGAATCCTAATAGCAACTAGACAGCCTAAGTGCAAGTGTGCATTGATTTCAAGAACTTACAAGAATGACTTCCCCATGATAAATGAATCAAGATGAGATGGGTATGATTAAACTAATTTATCATATATTTCCAAAGTTTTGGAACTATATGAAAAACATAGATAGAAAATTTTTGTATTATAAACTTAAGAAGCATGTGGACAAATGCTAGAGTCGATTGCAGATGTTACCTAGGTCTAGTGCTAACTAAAAGAGCTCTTCTCAGTATAATTGACACAACTTAGCGTCAAAAGTTTAATGTTGTATTGTTTTTCCTTATTATTATAAATAAAGCATCAGACATTCAACTTGGGCCAAATCTTCAACTAAAATTGAGTACATAATTGTTGCCTATACTATCGTTCAAACCATCTGGATTGCAAGCTTCTTTGTGATGTTGGTATACAACTAACCACTCCAACAAAGCTTCGTAAGATAATGTTAGTGCTTCCTACATGCTCATGAATCCTGTTCAACATGATAGAAGCAAGCACATTGCTATATTGATCATCGTTTTCTACAAGGACAGACTATATATGGAGATTTTGTAGTTAGATATATTCCGATTAAACTTTACTTAATTAGCATATATTTTTACTGAGGGGATGTCTCAGCAGATCATTTTCCCAAGATAATGACCTGCATATTTGTCTGCCTCAAAATGACAAGTTGCTATTTGGACTAGTATACTATCCTCTATGAACTTTATACTTAAAAAATTAACTAATATCTTCATAAATTTAAAATGTCATTGCACCCAAACAAAAAAATTGTAATGGGAGATGTCATTGCAAATTAGTCACCTCATTAATTTTAAGCAACTTCTATGAAAATATTATGTCATTTACTGTACTACATGTCCCTTTCTCTGTCTCGTTAACATGCTCGTTTCAGGTTTCATTAGGGTCGATCAAAAATAATAAAATTTTGCTTAGAATGTGTGGCATGGATAATATTCTAACTTAATATGACAACTATGTTGCTTCAATCACGCAAAATACACTTATAAAAATTGAAGTAGTTGAACATCCAGTCAGGGATCATGAAGTTTTTATTTGAAGGTCTTAAATAAATGCTACTTGTATGATTTCATGCACACTTAAAAAATTAAAGTTTAGGGTTAACATCATCCAAAAGATACGCAAAGATATTCATCCACTTCATGAAAATTGACACTTGATTATCATTAAGTTTACTCAAAAGCAGTTGGAGTGCAACCTGCATCATGAAGACTACTACATTTCTCTGGTGTTAGATAGACTTAGTTTAGATTTGTGTAGTCCTTTTTTTTTTTTGGAGCATTATTTTTAAAAGACACATGTTTCAATTTTTGGAAAAAGAAATTTAGAATTGTTAATTAGTGAAAAAATCTATTACTCTTAAAAATATGTACTTAGCTTCACAAGTTTATTACATACATTTTTTCACGTACGTAGGTTTTTTTTTAAAGATCTTTAATCCACATATGTTTACATGGATAATAGACATAGAAATTGGTAAAATATGTTTTATCCACAAATTTTAGCGAGTGCCTTGTCAGAAATTGAATGTACTAATCCATAGGCTAGGGTAAATATATTTGTATATACGCTACTTAAGGAACATTTGTACATATTTAAGCTGAGAAAAATACAAAGCTCCCCGATGTGATTATATTGTATTGGATGAACGAAGTATATATTTAAAGCATAGCTACAAGCTATGTAGGGCAAGCCAGATACACGTAAGGTCTGTAAAATATGGATCATTAGACGAATGCGTTTATAGGATAGTCATCCTTATTTTTACAAATATATATATAAGTTAGACTATAGTAGGGTTGTCCTATTTCACATGCATCTAACTTTGCTAGAAATGAACATTATTAAACAAAGACATCTTTTTAGCTAAATAATACATTTTTGGAGGCCTATCTACCTATGTTATTGGAGGAAACATTTGTAACTAAGTCATCCTTATGGTGATTCTTATATGATTGTGGAATAGGTAAAACGATGAATTTAAAATAGGATCTGAATTTATATTGTTCCATACAGTAATGCTAATGTTGACAAACTTTAACGGTTACAATAATTAACACTCACAATTTATTGTTATTTGTATATATTGTTTGAAATAATAAATAACCTTCTCGAGTTTTGATTTAGTTATTGTCAAATTCTTCTAATCCATGGTCCTTGAATGGTTTTGCCACTATTTTCACCACCTTCTTTTTTGTTTTCCCATATATATATATATATATATATATATATATATATATATAAAGGGGCAGCCCGGTGCACAAGCATCCAGCGTTCACGCAGGGTCCGGGGAAGGGCCGCACCCCAAGGGGTGAATCGTAGGCAGCCTAACTGACTTTGTCATAGCCGATTCCACGGCTCGAACCCGGGACCTTTTGGTCACACGGAGACAATATATATATATATATATATATATATATATATATATATATATATATATATATATATAAAATAGTACTAAACTGCCACTATATTCATTATTTTAGATCTAAATTGCCATTATATTTTCGTTTTTATTTTCTAATTTGTCGCCGTTGTTGGAGAGTAAAGTGGCATTGAAATCTAAAATTGTTAGCATAGTAGCACAAAGTCAAGACTAAAGAGTGAAGAAAACTCGGTGAAAATCATAAGAGCTGCTTTCAGAGACCTACTGGCCCTACTGGAGGCGTCAAGAAAGTTTGAAGGCATACAGAGAATGAACTCACAAGAGGCATGTAAACAGTCTTTATCTCTGCAACCTAATAAGTAAATGGCGTATCTCTATCACAATTGTAATTCGGCAATGTATTGACTGATACCGATCATCCAGTTAGAAATCAATACGGGCCTGTATCAATCTTAAAAATCAGTACAGATCAGACGCAATTCCTTACCTGTCTATCACAGAACCATTTAATTCTAGCATCTAACATCCCAATCTCAGGTTCCATACAAGCTGCAGCATACACTCCCCTCCTCCCCCCCCCCCCCCCCCCCCCCCCCCCCCCCCAAAAACCCAAAAAAAAAAAAACAAAGAGTATGAACCTAAAATGCCAGGTATGGCACGCTTTAATCAGAGCAGCACTGTGAAAAGCGATACACTCTAAGTTTTAACAAAACGGGAGAAACTCTGTAGTCTGTACGGTACAATTGGACAGCGAGTATTACAACAATTTCCGGGGTTTTACAATCTCTTGCTTTCTGTGTTCACTGTTTACTCAGGCACTGGGCCAAACCAAACCAAGCCGAACAGACCTTAGTCCGCCCTGTTGGTTTGTCAAAGTACTCGGGGCACCAGGCCTTGAAGAATAAGTCACAAAAAAGAAGGGGGGTGGGGTGCACTTGTTTTGGAAATGGAACCTGGTGACAGTTAAAAGAACAAAACAGTTAAAAGACATTAACCGCTGCTGAACCGACTAACCATTATTCTGCCGCAGGAGCCTGATCTGGTTTTCCTTCAGGGACACACGGCCTCCATACCGTGCCTGTTGGTAGATCCATCAGGCTTATGCCCTTGGCCGTTAATTCAGTCCTGATTTGATCACTCTTTGAAAAATTTTTGTTCTTTCTGGCCAGTGCTCTTTCCTCAATCAGATGGAATATTTCATCCTCTGTCATCTCAGCCCGAACCAATGCCTTCTCTTTCAACTGCTGCAAAACCTGTTCAAACAACATAAATACCTTTTCTGAGCATATGCAACCAAAACCGGTAAAATTCAAAACATAGCACATTTATAGAGTATATCAGCACCTCAGAATAAGGCAGAACCGAAAGCAGTCCAAGCAACCCCAAAATTTTCCTGACTGCCCCCTCCAATTTAGTAAGCCCCTGAACTATAGGAATGTGCTGTTGCTTTTGCTTCTGCTTCTGTTTCTTCTGAAATCACGACATCGAAATTCAATTCCATTAATTCCATTGCAAAAAAAATTGGTGCGTAAAGCATTAGAGTTCTACCAAATAATCCTCACCTTGAGGTCATTCAACTGATTGTTTATGGTCGTCAATGCATTTGGAAGGAGACCCTTCAAAACTTCCGGAGTGTGCAGGTCATCTGACATTTTGCTCTCAAAGCCCTTCTCTAACAACTCAGCAGGGTCTTCAGACTCATTGGGTTTACTAGGTTTTTTGCTATTTGCCTTAGGTTTTTCATCCAACTTTTCCTCTTGAAATGGCAACAAAGCTTCCCTACAATCTTCTAGTGTCTGATCAAAGAAAATTAATTTAATCAGTCAACGAATTAGAACAGAACTGCTAGGAACATAAGCGGATTGCGGAGCATAAACAATTGACACACAAACCCAACAACTGTAATAAACCCATTTCAAGAAAAACATCAGGTATGGGAGAATCACATATAATGAACTCATTTTAAGAAAAACATCGGATATGGAAAACTCAAGAAACAACCAGATTCACTGTCCCTGGCATCAGTAATATGCATATTCACCGTCAAGAAAAATGCAATCACAGAAATGAAACCAAATTGTCCACTGAGTATAAAATTGGCCATGAGAAGAACACCCCCCCCCCCCCCAAAAAAGGTGTATTATCCCGCCAAAGCTAGTTTTTTATGGCAACTAAAAATTATCAATAATCATGTTCATCACTTTTAACACACATAAGGAACCATTAGAGTCTACCACATAAAGGCCATTGCACTGGGCATCCTGAAGCCCTTAATACAAACTTGGATTGTAAGTACTTGCTCTAACAGAGATGCAAACCTTGCACGACAAGAGGTTTTAAGCAGGCCTATGGACACAAATGGTTTTTCACCCAAAATATCCATATACAATATAACACCCTGTGTGCATGATGGCAATAGACAGCATTGGAGCAAATACCTTCTGCTGTTCTACCCAATTATTTCCCTGGATACAGCTCATTCAAAAGGGTGGAATTCAATCCTTCGCAACCACATAATTGGATTATTGAGTTAAACCTCAATAAGATAAATGCTCAAGTTTGATAAGCTATTTTTTCCTCCAACAAAGGAATTATCCTTGATCACCTATGCTGTATGATTTGCAGATGCATCGACCCATTGCCGAACAAAATATCAAAGGTTAGCAACGAGACAGAAGACAAGCCATTAACCAAATTCTCACAAAAAGAAAATTAAAGCCGCTGAAAAGAAATATAAGGCTGCAGCAGCTTAATTTTCTGTGTTAGGGGAAGGGGAATGGAAGTTGGGGAGAATAGGGTTCGTTGCTTAAAAATGCAAGAATGTAATGATATTGTTTTCAATTCCATGGACCACACCAATTAGTCAAATAAGAAGAAGAAGCATGAATGCACCAGTAAGGAGATGTGAGAAGATTGAACTTCCAAGGTGTAGGAGGGGTTGAGGCAGACGAGGAAGAGTTGGAGCAAAGTGATTAGACACGATTTAAAGACTTTACGACTAACGGAGGATATGGCTTACCTAGAATTAAGGTTGTAGACTTTAGGTAACCTATTACATGACCTTGCTTGGGTTAACGAGAGCTCTTTAGATTGCAGGTGCTTAGATCGGCTATCAATTATTGTGCGTTTCAGTTCTTGTATATGCTTGTGTTGGTTAGTGTGTGATACTGTAATGTATTGTTATTTGTAGTAAATCACTATTATTTTATTATTTATCTATGTATTTATTTATTTTATCAAAGGATTTCCAACTTTAAAATGTTTTCTCAAACTTTTTTTGTGGGTCTATTAGAATCGGCCTCTCTATGGCTAGCGATACCTACAAAGGTGAAGCCGCTTACATCAGGATCTCCCCTAAACCCCCGTATGCGAGACCCACATTGGAAGGTGGTGGTTGTTGTTGATGCACATAATCTAAACTCACCTGAACATTTGTCTGCACCAACAACCCCAGCCAGAGGCACAGAACGGCGTTGAGGGAAACTGGGTGCATATCAAGGCTTCTTATCCATTTGAGACACCGTAAACATTAATACATCACCAGAAGGCTTAAGGACTCAATTTTATTTCTATCCCATTAAAGTACCATTAATTTTCTACTTTGTAATGCATGCTAAGCATATTCTCATTCCCTTGAAATACAAAGACAGGCACTTGCCATTAAAAGTTTAATTATAATTGGTTATGATGACAAACATGATATAACTTGCTGCCTAAATTAGAAAATTAGAAATCCAGTATCTTATTTCTATATTAACTTATAGAGTATATGTTGCTCTTACAATTTACAGACAATGGTCCATATGTTTAAACGTTAGCATGCTACAGAATACTAATAAACAACCTACATACAACTAAAACAACTTTCAACGCATGCCAACCAGTATAAGAATCTCAAACATTTAGTGTTGTGTAAGGGAGAATTGTAATGGAACTGCACACTTACCTGATAAATACGGAAGACAGCATCAGATGCAATATCTATCTGTGAAAGAGAATAATTGACTGGAGAATTGTAGTGCATGCTTAACAAGAAATACCTCAAGGCCAGGGGATGGTATACTTTGGTAACCTATAAACATGATGGCAGAAACCCACACAAAATGAATAGTTCGTTAAGAAATGAACACTGACCAGTGATAAGGCATGAAGTTAACAAACAAATACAGCATTGCATTGTACCTCACGAACAGTGAAGAAGTTCCCCGTTGACTTTGACATTTTCTCATCATTGATAGTCACAAACCCATTATGCACCCAATAAGTAATGTTAGTCTCTGGGCATGCCGCACAACTCTGAGCCAGCTCATTTTCATGATGAGGAAAGATCAAATCCATTCCACCACCATGAATATCAAAAGAAAATGTCAAATAATGAGCACTCATTGCGGAGCATTCTATGTGCCACCCTGGTCTTCCTGGCCCCCATGGACTATCCCAACTTGGCTCACCAGGTTTTGCAGACTGCAAATGGTGACTGGTTTAGCAAGACAATGGCACAACCATAAATAGCAAAGAAGAACTTGACTCCTGTGCCCTATACCTTCCATAAAGCAAAATCAGCAGGATTCCGCTTTCTGGAATCCACAGAAACCCGTTCACCAGCCCTGTTGTCCTCAAGCTTCCGTTTAGATAATCGGCCATAATCTGGGAACTTATCAACGGAGAAGTACACATCTCCATCAAGAGGGTACGCATAACCATTTTCAATGATCTGTAAAAAAACCCCCAAAGATAAAAATGTGCCACAAGAAGATTAGAAACAGTGAACACAGGTAACTGATCCCACTGGATTATGTCAGAACCAAGGAAAAAAACTAAAAAGCTACAGAACTGTTTCCCTTCTCCCTCCCAGGATTTTGTGGTATAACTCCTTTATGTTCTTCTCTTTTGTTTTTCCTTTTTTTTTTTTTTGGTAGGAGGGAGCTGTTGCGCATGGAGGTGGGGTTGGGGTATTAAAGGCAAAGGCAAGTACAAAATTTGTCATATATATATAAGTGTAAGTGTATCAGACGACAGCATGCAAGCCAATGAATATCTCATTCTATATTCAATAAACTCAAGTTCAAAATTCAAATACATTACTAGCCAAACGCCTTGAAAATGACCATCTAAAGATTCACAGTCACAACTAAAGCCAATTGTCTTTTTGTGTCGCAGTTTCCCCAATTCATGCTTGGACAGAAATATGACAAGTTCTCCAGGTAAATAAGAGGGTTTTCACCTAGCTGTGAACTGTGATAGGTAGATAACATAACAGATGAAAGAATGATTCTTACCTTTGCTATCATATTCCTAATCTGATCCATGTGATCAGAAACACGTGGCTGGTGGGTCGGAAGCAGGCACTGTAGGTCATCCATATCCCTGAGGAACTCTTCACAAAAATGGTTACTTAAATTCAATGGATCACTCAAAGGATGATCTGGATCTTTCTCCTTAAACTCATTTGCTCTGCGAATTATCTGAAGTATTTCAAACAAGAGAACTCATAAGGAAACTGTCAAATACTGGAACCCAAAAAAGTCATAGACAAAACAAAGCAAGCACTTGCAAGGGGCAGTAAAGAATGTGTAAAACCAGGTGGCAATACATCAAGGATGTCATGGGGTTCATAGCCAAGATATACCATACTATGTTTTAGTCTCATACTTCTAGTCAACCCAGAAGCAAGGATTTAGAAAAACTTTCTATCAAAAGATCTAGAATAGACCAATTAGACATCTGATTCAACAGCACAGACATTCACAACAAAGCAAGTGAAATTTCCAACTGTAAGATTACAATTAAAGAGCAGTGAAGAGTATAACATTTTAGTTATTTTGTGCATAGAACCACTTCTGCTAGTTGATTTGATCAAGTGAATAGAATAACATACTCTGAAACTTTACTGTCATAGGAATTTAGAAAAGCACAAAGTGCAAAATAACAAATCCTGCATTTTGCTCAAATGATTGTTATCTTAAGCAGGGGGCCTATTGTGGCCCATGAATCATTGACTTATCTAGGGCATTGAAGCACATCTTAGATAGCAAATTTTTGTAGGGAGGCATTCCCTAGGATCCAAGAAGCGTGTTCTAAATACATCTTAAACAGCAAATTACTATTCACATTGCTATCACCTTTGAATCCTCTATTGTCAGATACCTGAACAAAAATGGTTACAGCAAATGTTCAGCGTCTTCGGTATGAGAAAATGCAGACATAGCATCTTGAATAAAGAACTTGTCATAATTAAAAGTAAATCCAAATAATTTAGAGATGCTAGTCCTCAACTGGTTACAGCAAATGTACGATTATAGCATTCTGAGTCTATGAAAGAATCCAAGATGGCTTCATTTATTCCATTCGATAGGAAATTCTGCAATATAAAATTTTCAATAATATCCAGATATTAGGCCATTTGCCCCCCGGGGGGGGCGGGGCTAAATTCAACTGCTCTGAAATCAGTCTGATCCAACCTCTTATCAATCTGAAACTTTCCAAGAAGAAGAAATAAATAAAGCCAATATCCTCCAGCTAGTAAAAAGCCCTATGCACGTAAGAAATATAATATAAGTGACACTAAAATGACAGGTTCAACACAAGTTGTCAAACATTTTGGAGAAAGGTCATCATTACACCAACCAGTTCATCCAAAATTTTCACTCCAACCTATGTTATTTAAATAGAAATACAAGACAGTGATGACACAAAAGTGACTTCTCTATGATAATTGATGAATAACCACCCTGGACTGGAGAGTAAACCAGATTACAGAAGCAAAATCTTCAAGGAAATTCCACTGATACATTTACACTGAACCCATATATTGTATGGGATAGACAAAATCATAAAATATGTCCTACAACATAAATACAAATGTGATATACACGTTCTGCATCTGCCATTTGTGCAGAAAACCCACTCTTAATGCTGACACTACAGTATCTAAGGCATAATCTCAACAAGCATCCAACTGTACTTGTAAGGAGTTTCTTAGCCATTGGAATTTGATTTTTGTAAGGAGTCTTAATGATTGAGAAGAGGATAGTATTTATAATTTGTTAGCAGTACTTGCTGGCAAAAAGATTCTGTCCCAAGGTAATGATGAGATTGTGTGGCCACTAAACTTTAAGGGTTCCTTTAGTGTCAAGAGTTTTTGTTCCACATAATTTGAAGCCTTAGATGGTTGTGATTTTCCTGCCAGGTCCATTTGGAAGTCTAATGCTCCCACAAAAGTGTGTTTCTTTGCTTGGGCAGCCACCTTAAGCAAGATTCCCACGGATGACATGCTTAAGAGAAGAATTTTAGAGATCCAAGTAGAAGCTCCATGTGTTTGGAGGAGGAAGAAACTCTGGATCATCTTCTTGTACATTGTCGGTGGGTTTTTTCGCTTTGAGATTTATCTCTCTTGCTAATGGGGATTAGTTGGGTTTAACCTTCTAATGTAAGAGATGTGGTAGTGACTTGGAGGAGAAGGATGAAGAAGCGCTAGGTCCTTGAAGTTTGGAACATGATTCCTTCAGCTATTTGGTGGACTACTTGGAAGGAGAGAAATTATCGTATTTTTGAGGACAAAATCTTATCGTTTCGAGATTTCAAGCTCTATTTTTTGAGGTGGTTGTATAGTTGGAGTGTAGGGCTTAGTGGTAACAAAGAGTTAATTTTTTGACTTTTATCGATTGCATTATGGGTGAGAGCTTAAGAGTATAATGTTTTTGTATTGCCCCTTTTGTACATGAGTGACATCCCCTTGGTGTCCTTTTAATATACATCTTTGATTACTTACCCCCAAAAAAAAAAAATTCCAACTGTACTTCTACAATGAAACTTAAAGTAGTCTGGTCCCTGGACTCACAAATTGGCTACCTTTTGTGGATTAAAATCTTTAGTGAAAGAAGACGGGAAAGGAATACATGAATACAGGACATCCACAGGAATAAAAAATTTTGGTGATTTCTAAATTCAATTTGCATTGACAAAGACTCCATGAGCATTTGTCACTTGCATTTGTTCCACACTTCCACTACATGATGGAAAGTGGACAAAGGGCTTCACTTTGTTTCCTTAGCGTGGGAATAAGCTTTTAGTGCTTATTTAGACTCTTATATCATGAATAGGAGTTGTTTTAAAGGGGATATAGATCCTACGAAGTTAAAAGGCATCGGGAGGAAAAACTTCCCCAAAGAGTATCCAAAGTCCAACGCACCTTAAAACTTTATTTGGGAGTTCTCTAGAGTAGGTCAGAGAATATGTACACAAGCATTGCAAAATAGAGTACAGGAGAGATTGACAAATTCGGAACATGTTTGGCTGCGAAAAAAGAGAAATAGAGTGACCAAGCACTTAAAATTCAAGAGAAGGAATGTTATGTTGCAAAGGAGTACGTGGAAACAACGGCTACCTCCATTTTCTCCACTCCCTCTAAGAATATTTCAACTACAAAAACAAGAGTAATTTTCCAAATCATTTTTACCTTACCAACCAAACAATCAGGCCAACCCTAAGGCTCCCCGGGGGTGCGGGAGAAGAAAAAAGAAACTAGATTAAGCATAATGGATGCAATATGAGAATAAACTAGAATGTGCCTTACAATAATCATACGTGCAAAAAGTTCTGCAATATCGTCCTTACTCTAGTCCATGACAATATGTAAGTGACACATCCAAGAGATAATCATAATTGATGCAGCAATAATCCTTCTAATTGTAGCTTCAAACTTTATACTATATAGCTTGACAGGTCACGAAGATAGTACGCTTTTATCTCTAACCTTATCATCAACATC
The DNA here is from genome assembly GCA_029747015.1 of Carnegiea gigantea. NCBI lineage: Eukaryota > Viridiplantae > Streptophyta > Magnoliopsida > Caryophyllales > Cactaceae > Carnegiea > Carnegiea gigantea. Next base: position 131,876 of record JAKOGI010000078.1, read on the forward strand.
AGTGAAATTCCGAATATATGTCACTTCATAGCCCAATTCCATCAAGTATCTGCAAGTTAATGCCATAACAGACAAAAAAAGTAACCATCCATCACTTCAGCATAATTTAATCAAATTCGAGCCACAACATCATATTCAAAAAACAGGTGAAATGGTTACATAGTAATGGTATTTGCAATTAGCACACCATGATGCGATTACAAGATCACAGACTATGACAAAACTCAAAGATAGATATACACTTGTGATGGTAAAATTCTGAAAGGGAAGGAATTCCATGCAGAATGTGTCGGATTTAAAAGACTCAAAAATAATATCATTGACGGTTAGGTTTTGTAATTTTCTTACCAACCAGTCGACTTTGTAAAAGTCTTCTCCCATGAAACCAAGTACAAAGAAAAAGTGACGGCCACCAAAAAATCATCTTAGCAATTTTTGTGTAATATAAACTGTAACCAACATAAATGGGCTATTTGCAAGTTCATATTATGCAGTTTCTGATGACTTCACAGCAAAAATGAGTATGGTAACAGAATCAGTGTCCCATAGGGCAAATGAAATTATGGTTTGCACAAGGATGCAAGTAAGGATTCAAAATGCAGTTTCGATATCGGTAGTGGTACGGCAAAATCGCTCTAATACGGCAATCGTGTTCCATATCGCGGCTATTGTGGCATGAAAACGCGGTTCGCCCAACTCCAAAACCTTTCCAACGCGGCCATTTCGTCGCAGTTCGGCCACATTTTGAATCCATGGATGCAAGATTACCAAACAAAAGACTCTGATCACCTAAATGGCATAAGGAAGGGAAAGCCGGTTGTGTGGCGCACAGTTCAAAGAAGAGAAACTAGAAGGAATTTCAACCACCTAGTTCCAAGTCGATCATCGCATTTACTATAATCAATCCCGTGTTTTCTTAGTCAGAAGTGATACTTCATAATGAATGGAATGCAGCTGCATGAAAGCAAAGATTTCCATATTAAGATAAATGTTTTTAGAAGCCTACCTAACATTAATCAGAAGAGATAAACAGCTTGCAACATGCCATGGCAGCAGGCACTAATGGAAAAGATAAATCTTAATTTTCTCCATAGGAAGATTTCACCGCTATCAGGCACTCTAATGATATGTTCATGACTGAGTTGCTATTAAATGTTCAAATGGTCTAACTGAATGATAAAGACAGCACCTACAATGGTATGATTTTTTCATCTTCTATGAAATCTTCAGATGTTTCAGTTGTCTTTGTCTATACCAGATTTAAACAAGAATTTTGTCTAATTTGTCCAAACAAAAATAAAACAGATCTTGAACAAGAAACTATCTCTGGTTATTAGTTTTGTCTGACTTATATGACTAGAAGTTATCCCAACCAAGATTTTGCAACCACTACCTGCAACTGGCGTGATCTCAAACCAAGCAACTGCTCATGTGATCATCTAGGATTAGACTATTCCCTTTATACACTCTCCGTAGAAAACACTGCTTCAAAATCAATGATAAGGGCGGATGATTATCAAATTCCCCCATAAACAGCGAATGAACCATAACAGGAAATCCAATCACTACTTTCTACACCCCACCCCCCCCCCAAAAAAAACTCGTGTTGCTTTGCTTTCAACATAATTTTTCCCTTTTTCACCCTGTAATCATCCCCCAAAAAAAAAAAATCTCAAGATTTTTCCACACTCAATTAACACTTGCAAAATTGCAGAGCCAGATACAGACTTTGGGGACTTCGTTCCCCTACCCTCAACACTGCAAAGCCAAATGAAAAGAAAAAACAAAGAAAAAAATCTGAGCTTCAGATTACAAGCCTAGTGATGAAATTACAAACACCATAACAACAAAAAAAAAGATACAGATTTCAACAATTATTAAAAGACGCCACCAAAATTAAATCTTCTAACTCGGATTTAGCATCCAAAACACGGATTTTCAATAAACTCTTCACAAGCACAAGAAAAGGGGGTTGACAGAAATCAAAAACAACCATGGAAAGAGCAGCAATGTCAAAATCCAAGCACCAAAAATGCGTCAAATTAGAAAATTAGCGAGTGAAAAGCAGTAAATTGTTACCTATAGAGGACATCGAAGGCAACATAAGCTCTCGCATGGCCGATGTGACTGAAATCATAAGCAGTGACACCACAGACATACATTCCGACCTTATTTGGCTCCTTGGTCCTGAAGACCTCCTTCTGCTTCGTCATGGTGTTGTAAATCTTAAAGATCGAGCGGTTAGGGTTGTCTTCCGCCATTGCTACTCTCTGAGCTCAAACCCTAACCCACTCTGCCAAATCAATCGAGAAGAAGATACCTCCGCTGTTACTTTAAGCAGCGCCAGTTACGAGTCAAAACAGGACGTAAAAATGGCGAGGAGTAACCGCAAAATGCAGGGTTTTCCCCTTTTTTTCCTTTTTTTTTTTAAAAAAAAGGATCGGGAGGTTATTGGGCAAGTCTGGCAATTTATTGGGCTCTTCCGTGGATAGGGCAAAAAGGCCCATGCCCAATGCGAATCGAGTTCGGAAAAGTTGGTCTAATGTGATTCCCGGCCCAAGACCAACACTACTAATTCGTCAAAAAATAACTTTGGTCAAAACGTAGCATTTTAAAAGTAACATTTCATATTTTTTGACCTAAAAAAAATACCCTTTTAAAATTTTAGCTTTAGTCATGCTACTCATGCATGAAGAAATTTAGTTTTTTTGAAAAAGAAAGTAGTTTTTAAAACTTAAGTACAGTTCTCATATGATATAAATTATAAGAAACTATTAAGATGAGTTTTCTAGCGTACTAAAATAGGTTGTACTTAAAGAATTCTTTTTTTTTAACCGATTGTTACGTCTATTTCTACTACTAACTCATCACATTCATTAAAAATCAATAATTGTATAACAAAAAAAATATTTAATGGAGAAGGTAGCACAGATACCATATGTCTGCCAAAATTCTTATCGTCGTTGCGATATTATCATAGATATTTTAATTTAATATAAACAACCAAAATTATTCAGTATTATATTTCTTGGCATCATGTTTGTCTAGATATATTTCCCACCAAATAATATCCAAAAATGCATCTAACAATAACTTTCTTATCATCAATCATTGCCAATTTTTTCAATAATATTGAAAATCAGAATCTTTTATTATGTACCTTTTTTAAAAAAATTAGAAAAGGCAAAAATAATAATATTGAAGCTAAGGATCTAAAAAGGGAATCAAAATGTTATTTTAGGACTTTTTAATAATGTAGATGAGAAATTTTTTTAAAAGCAAACAAATTATAAGAGATTGACTACCATAATTAAACATAGAGTTCGCTTTGTTTTGGTATATTTATATAGATTTAAAAAGAGCCAGCTGTTTCTCCCTTATAATTCCTGGTCTGAAAGATTGACTTGAACTCTGGGATTACAACTCCGGGCTTTTCCTTTTTGAGGATAATACATATCCTCGCATCATTGAATCTTTAGCAACTCAATTAAGAATTAACATTCAATAAAATTATATTCTTTTGAACTTATTTTTTATGTGATTATTTTAATATTTAATTGTACTTGATAACATTTACTACAATAAAGAATCGTTGAATACTCTTCATTCATAGGAGTACCATTAGTACTTATTGAAATTATATTTCTTACACATATTTCTGTATCATTTACTACCTTTCAAAGCCTGTGTGTAACATCCAGCCAATTCATTACCACTCACCAATTCAGTGCTAGTAGCATTCAACTTCGTAATAGTCAATATGTTTTTACACCGTTCAATGCTTATTAAAATTACCATAGTTATAATTTTGTACACAAATTCAATACTATCCGATAATTTTCTAAAACTGCATTTTCAATCCAAAAATTAGGTCCTTGTACATTTGAGCTCCTTTTCATGCTACCACACATAATACAACTTAAATTAGAGAAGCTTCGCTCTCTCTTTCTCCATTTAAGAAACTTACCTAGAATTTGTGGCCTACAGTGAATTGCATTGACATGTTATTACATCACGTACGTACAGAAACGTGGTTGCAACGAACGTATAATTGCATACATGCATCTACCCTAAGTGTCCCTTATGAAGATCTGAGTTACTATGCAGTCTTGTGTAAAAAGCATCTTTAATTTGCTTTTCTAGATGACTTTTGGAAGAAAGTAAGATTTACTTGCAAGGTTAAATTCCATCAAGATAGATAAGATCATATTGAGAATTTAAAAAGCTAGTCTTTTAAAAAGTTTCAAATCTGAATATGCGATAATACATCGCCCCGAACTGCATACTCGAGTTAGGGATCAAATCTTCAATGATCTTCCTTCTTCTGTCCTGTACGTGCAATCAACTGTCGTTTTTTGAGTTCTCATATTAGAAATAATAAGATTCTTTTCAAGTTCTTTTGTTTTTTCTAATTTTGAGTCAGGCTCTTCGAATGAGAAGTGTGGAACCATTGAGGGGACAATAAATTTTACAATTTGGACAATAAATGTTCAAAAATTATGTATAATTAATTCTCCTGGCTAACTATTAACAGATTGCAAGTGCTAAACATAGTAATAATAAACTACTAACACGTGGATAATGATCGAATGAATATGTAATTAATGGCCACAATCAGATTCCTGAAATTAAACCTTTTCAATTCCAATGTTTTTGGTCATTCTAAATGTATTGTTTTGAACTAGTTGCAATAAAAAGATATGCTAAGCTTGTTCTACTAGATTGATTATCTTGATTGCAGAATCATTTTAGAAGAATAAGGATCTGTGAATAGAGTCTGTCATGATCAAATATTCACATATTCTCTCAATGGTAATGGACGTGAGCAAACTGATGTCACAACTAGAATATTTATGGTCTTTTTTATCAATTAAGTGGATACGTATGAAGAAAATTCCAGAAGGGCGTACTCATATAATTTAATTGTAATTCTAATATTCTTATTAGAAAATTGTACATCAGTTATAGTCTTTGAACTTTTTCCTTTTATTCAATAACCCATGTTGGTTTAATTGATGGTTGAACATATAGGTAGACACTTAACACTTCGTTGAAGATTTAAAACACGTAGGAAGCCCCCCCCCCAAAAAAAAGAGAAAAGAAAAACACAAACAAACTAATATGACGTTTGTAAACTCACTCATGCAAGAGACTTGTACGTAGTTAAGTTTTGATAACCTTTTTTTTAGAACAGCATTTTGTGAGCGTGCAAAGCTCGACATCATCTAGGGTGGGAGGAATGGAGGAGGATGGATGTAACAAGAGTGGATGCACATGTAATGTTACTTAGAAGATTTATTTACGGTTATTTGTGAAAAATTTTAAATAGACAATCATAAAAATTAACTGACATTATTAAATCTCAAGAGATTTAAAAGCGAGAAATTGTTGCATCAAATTTTTAAAGCCGACACTAACATGCAATATATTTTTCCCCCCTTAAATTATCACTTCCCCATCCTCATTCCAACAGACTGGTCTTTGCTTCTTTTTGCACTAAAAAAGTATTGCCCAGCCTGTTAATTAATTAAGAACTCAATTCCAGGAAAAGTTCATGTCCTTTCAAATTAGCCATCTTTTCCCTAGTTTGGTTACCACAGTCGGCATGTTTTGTGGTCAAATTTCCAATCTAGAAAATAAGACCACCTGTTTAATTTACAAATTGAACCTGGAAATGTCAAATACTAAGCCAACCGCTCCACCCCCTTTCTGTCATCGACTCCATCACCATCAGAGTGCACAGTATATCATTTTCGTGTGATTCAATGATGGAGTTCTGACCTTGGTTTTCGCCATTAACAATCACGTCATTTGCTAGCCATCACTCTCATGGACTGACCAGTCCTTTGATCTTCTACTTTAAAACTCTAGTTTCCATCTAATCTACAAAAGTACAAGAGTTGTCACATTTTCGCACCATAGTTTCCGCTTTGATAAGATTTATTAAAGAAAATCAAGATGTTCAAAATTATACTAATAATAATTAATCCAGAATAATAAAGAGGTTATTTAAAACACCCATTTTAGGGGCTATTCTTTCAATAAACGATAAGTAACATATTGCTGTTGATGCTGATTAGCGATGATTGACACTGATGATTGTTAATTAGTACTGATCAATATGAAATTATAATTAAAAAATATGACTAAATATTGATGAGTGCTCATCAGTGTTAACGAATACATATGAGTGCTACATGATGAGTATCAATAGGCGCTTGCGAATATTGTTCATTGCGAAATGATAGTAAGTACTTGCGAATGTTGTTCATTGCTAAATGATAGTAAGTACTTATGATGAATTGAAAAAATACACCATTAATAACAACAAAGATTAAAAAACAAACAGGATTTACTTCCTCCATTCTTTGCACATATGCTAAACTAATATACATACAAATATTTTAGATAACGTCGCTTTAAGTCAAAAAAGGAGACTGGGTTCATTTAATCTTACACAAATTTTGAACCCCATATGACATAAGTAGACTATATAGGACGTGGGCCTACCATAATGGAAAAAAAAGCCCCGACTCCGAAACTTTAGGTTTTGTGGTCACTTCCTAAACTGCCACAGCTCATCCAGGTCCCACATGCCATATTCTTCCATGTCATCCCCAAGCCAATCGTGTCCTGGCATGTGGCAGTCCGTGAGTACTGACATGGAAGAGAGTTCCACGTCATGGCTAGAGCTGTCCACATTGTAACAATCCTCTGCCACATTTACAGTTTTGCCCCTTGTATAGGAAGAGGAAGCACTTGTTTGCTGGTGTGGAATTTGAGGCATGTCTGACAGAGCGTTATTTGAGCAATAAGTACTGTTTTTGGTACACCCAGTTGGAAATTCTGGGAATTTGCTTGGTGAAGAAGGAGATGAGGCCTCAGAATTCAGGGTTGCACAACTGGTTGAGCTTTGCTCTATCTTTTGAACCAATCTGGGCATGTAAAAGCATCGGATCGCGTCGATGAAGCTCTGGCTATTAGACTCCATGTTTAGCTGCCTTGCCTGTTTTTGCACCCGGGTTCGCCAGTAGTTCTTGATCTCATTGTCTGTTCTTCCTGGTAAATGTGCAGCAATTTTGGACCACCTGCACAAAATGATTTGCAATGTTTATAAGAAAATGACAACAATATTACAATGACTCTGGATTTAGTTTCTCTGTAGGTTGTCAGGAAAAAAAATCTCTGGTTCTGAAGAACAGGGCAAGGCTAACCTACCAAACTCAAAAACTAGGAGTGCGTCATCCTTGTTGAAGAACCATCGCAACTAAAAACTCGAACCCATAGTTGAGGTTGAGGGTTAAAGAACGGCTTTGTTTTCTAGCGCTCCTAAAAGCAAAATTATGATTTTCACCATGATTACAAACAACACGTCCCAATGCAAGTTCCCTTTGCGCAGTATCTAATAAGATTCCAATGTAGACAGTCTTATATCTGCAAGCATCCTTACCTAATAAAATCCAAATTTAGGCAGTCTTATCTTTGCAACCATCATTACCAGCAGAGAGACTATTTTTTCAAAACGATATAATATGAAAAAGATATCGATCTATCAACATGCACCCTGAATGTTGAAATCAAGCTCACCTGTTTCCCCACTTAGAATGCAGTTCAAGGATGAGAAGCTGTTCTTGAGGAGTAAGGTTCCCACGCTTGATATCAGGTTTCAAGTAATTCAGCCATCTCAATCTGCAACTCTTTCCAGTTCTTTTTAACCCTTAAAACCAAAAACAAACAAGAGAGACAAAATGGGCATCAATATACACAGCAAATCTAGGAACATTAATTAATTTGAAGGCATCTGAATTGGAGTTATTGAATTGGGTAAGACCAATTTAATTACCAGCAGCTTTTGCCAACAAATTCCAGCGACCTTCACCATGACAACGAACATAGTGGATGAGTAAGGTGTCTTCTTCAAGTGTCCATGGACCTCTTCTTAGTTCCTCCTGATCAGTTTCTTGCTGCTGCTTCTTTGATTGACAGGTTGATACCTTGTTATTTCTGACAACACAAGTTTCTGCTTTCATCTTGCACCTGCTCTCTCTCTCTGTCTCTCTCTCTCTCTCTCTTTTTCAGGAAAAAATGAACTTTTCCCAATTTGTTTTTGAGAGTGAGTGGTGTTAAGTTCAGTTGTAATATATAGAGAGGATAGGGAAACAGAGAGAATATATATGAGGATGAGGATTCCAACAAAGTTCAAAGCTTGAAACTGTCATTTTTTTTTAAAAAAAAAAGGGTTCTTCTGATCACTGGGTGTAGTATTGTACAATTAATTTTTGATTCTGCAATGACACTTAAAAATTACTGCAGTAATTCAAAGGAGATAGGGAGAATTTAACCTTGGATGTCATGTAAATTGTTGGAGGAATTTCTGTTTATTAGGCCCTGTTCTTTTTGTAGGTTAATTCTAAAATACCAACCTCAACCTACTTCAATCCTCCTCATTTTACTTCAATCCACTTCAAGCCATTTCAACCCACTTTAACCCACTTCCATTATTTTAACCAAGTTTAATTTATCACATAAAAAAATTCAACCCACGTTAACTTAATTCAATCCACTTCAACCTACTTCAACCTATCCCAACCTACTTCACCTTTTTATCCACCCCAATTTACCTACGAAAGGAAGAGGCTTTAATTTAGAAGTTGGTTTTGTTATGTGTAGCGTTTCTATGTTCAGCTTGGTTTGGTCATTTTACTTGTTTAAATTTCAATTTATTTTGGATATTAGTTTATATATATCCTTCTTGCCTCTGACAATTATCTATTACAAAAAAAAAAAAAAGAGTTTTTTTGTTCCAACATCAGATTTAGTTGGTTAATTACCTTCTAGGTCAGATGAAATTTCTTTCTTTTTAATTTGCTTTGTTTGTCATCACCTTTCCCTATAATTGGTATAAGTTGTAATTAAACTGGTCAATTGCTTTCTAAATCATATCAGCATTATTTTTTTTTTGTTTTTGTTTTGGTGCTTTTTGGTTTGATTCAGCTGGTAGTGTTCTTTTTGTATTTCTCACCATTGTGTGCAGCACATAATTGTAGAATCATGTAAAGCTTCCAATGTTTATTGATTTATTGACTCGAACTTGATTGATACTTCGATAGTTGCTGCTACTTACAAGCAACTCCTGTCTATCCGCCTTTAATTTAGCTTTATGAATAGGAAATTGATTGATTTGTTGTTTTTTGGATCTTTCATAAGGCAACGTGTGCATGACTATTTAGTAAATAAAATAGCAAATAAATGTAGGGTACTAAATTTTTGTAACCCTACTAGGGGGGGGGAAAAAAAATGGAACATCAGATCTCAAATTGCTAGGGAAAAGTCAGAAAAAAGAATTTGTCTCAAATTGCAATATAATCTTCTCAATTGCATGAAAGCGTCCCAATATCCCTCCGATTTTTCACGCTTTAATTAGTATTTTGTCAATTCATTTTAACTTGATATATATATATATATATATATATATATATATATATATATATATATATAAATATAGATATATATATATATATATATATATATATATATATATATATATATATATATATAGCGGGGAGGGGTTATCCCATATGTCATAATTAATGTCAGAATGTCACTAACAAGGAGTTGATCAAGCGGGGAGAAGAGTAATACCTATCGAAACCTTAACAACACATCAATCGACACTGAAGAAGGAACCTGTTGCTCCCCCTTAAATTCCAAAGGAGTTGAAGCTCACATGGATCATACCCGAGACATACAACATGCATACAAATTATAAGATAGTTCTGGGTTTATGGACCCAGATTATTAAAGATGATAATTTTTTTTTATTTTTCAAAATCCATCCCCTATTTTCAGCGGTCTTCCTTTCCTTAAAAAATAAGATTTATATGATTTAAATTGTGCCGTCTCAACAGATTTATAGATTTGAGTCTACCATATAAGTACTGCAACATGTAAGGGAGCCGCGAAGCCATTGAGTCAACACTCAATAGGCTTTTGGTTTCTGTAGTGCCTAGTGTCATACAACTCTGTAATAAGCAAGACATTCTAACCTATATCTGAAGGAAATTTTCATGACGTAGAAAAAAGTCAGTTTTAAACCTCCAAAGTGATTAATAATTAATATCTTTACATATAATTGTATTGGACTATATATAAATTAATATATTAAAGAAATAAAAGAAAACATGATAAGAAATTGAATTTCCGATTTCGTGTTTGAAGTAATGTCGATGACTTTGGCATGTGACGACATTAGTCATCCTACACTGAATGACAGAGTGAGCTCAATTTCTTGTGTAATTACATTATACAACTTCTTTTGCAATCATATTATATAAGGTAGGACTACTGATTCAAAGAATTTAATTGAGGCATGTGTGTTTATTATATATATTGTGAAAGGGTCCAAAACTGATCAGAGTATGAATTTTCAAACTAGTCAAAGATTGAAGCTGTTAAGAGTATAATTAGACGGCCTCCAAAGTCTTTGACAGTGAAATATACTGAGGGAGACAGAAAGAGGGAGAAAGAGAACGAGTGTGTGTTTCAGTGGTGCTGCTGGTCATGAAGTTTGTGAAATAATGTAATTAAACATGGGAATGCACTATATTCCCCTCTCTCTCTCTCTCTCTGATCTGATATCCATTTTCTTGTGTTTCTGGAAAACCACATGCCATGCCAAAACAGAGACGTGGTTGACTGCACAAAATACAGAATCATGGACACCTAACAACGTGTAACTGATGGGCTTGCTTACTTGGGCGGCATCCCAACCCCCCCCCCCCCCAAAAAAGCCCCTAGCTTCCATAATTCCACTAGTGTCTACGTGCGTACGACCCTATATTATTTCGCTCTGATCGTGGGTTTGCTCTGTGCTAGTGTACCTGCCAAGTTGTCTTGGGAGGAGGGAGGTGGGCTTTCTCTCCTCTTTCTTCCAAATTATCATTTTTTGCTATGCGGAACAAAGTATAAGGGTTGGTTTATTAATTTTAAATTATATAGTATATTAATTTAGATTAGGATAAGACATTATATTTTTGTCACAAGATGTATATCATTATTCTGAATATCTATATTGATAGATGCGTCGTTCCTAATTAATTCAAATTTAGTTGATTTTAAACAACGAATCTTAAGCGGTTGGTACGTAAGCATTCCTATGAAAAAAGCTTTTTTTTAGTTAATAAAATCATGAAGTTACACATGCCATTTCAATCATGTTGAGTTAGGTTCTCATGTTTATGGATAGAAAGAAAGGGGAAAAAAAAGAACATAGCTAGAGATGACAATGACTGCAACGCCATGCATGTACTAATGTTAAAGATAAGTTACATGACAGAGCTAAGCTAGACGCTCCTACTCTTACAAAAATTGCTCAAGAAACTTTAGTGGTGGAATAGAAACTCCGTATGCTACTTGATTGAGGGACCATATAAAACTCCGACTGTTAATATATAGGATCACTAGAAGTTTTGAAAAAGAAACTCGATCAAAGGGAGCAGGCATAATGTCTACTGAATGCATTTTTTGAGCTTGTAATTCGCGATCTGACTAGCAACTTTTAAGTCCTTTTATGCATTTTTTAATCAAATTATAATTCTTTAAGTTAGTTGAAATTAACAGTCAGCCTTTTATTAGATTTTAGTAGATTCTTCTACTTCTCTTCGCATTAATGGAGAAGTTGACTTGTCAAATATATAGTTTTTTGTGATTCACATTTGAAATTTTGATTTTTCTAATAATAAAAAAATGCCAAGTTGTTATCATTGATTGTGAACATGAGAGTCGACTATTTATTGGTCAACAACAACAATCCTACATGTAATATTATACCAATTGAATGTTCGGAGGAACAAGTTGCATATATAAAATGAGATATATAATTCAAGTGTATGATATTATTAAGAAAAAGATAAAAATTGAGCCGTAGAATTTAAGTGTACGATTAGTTGTTAGTTACCAAAATTAACAGTCACACCAATCCTGAACAGATACAGTTGACGTGAGATGTTTTTTAACCACTAAAGCTCGTCCAAGTCTATTGAGAAACTTGCAAAGTCTAGTAGTACTACACATTATGATAGGCCTCTTTATAGGACGTTTAAAGTTCGTAGATGGTTAAACATTTCTTGGGATTGGCTTTGGATATATAGGCATTATAAGTTGGGGGGGGGGTTGGGAATGAAATGATAGATGGAGCTTGAGTAGGAATTTTACTTTGGAAGGACAAAAGAAAAAAAAAGTTGAATTATTATTCAAAAGCAAGGGAGCCCTTCCCAATTGAATGGAATGGCATTTGGTTCTGACAAGTGGACAGTTGGAGCAGAGGTAAAGGTAGCATCATATTCATGGCTTTTTAGCTTTAGGATTTCACTGTAGACACGCGAGTATAGTCCCTACGCACGTAACAGTGGGACAACATTTTTGGGGGGAGAATTATTTATATTTAGGGGGTCTTTTTAAAAAAAGTTTACTGTATATTGTTGTTAATGATAGGTAATTTGCACATGTTTTTGCTTTTTTTCCTGTGTATGTTACCCAGCTAAGAATCACATATACTAATGTTTTCTCTTTTATTGTTGATGTTATGACTCTCAGACCCTATGCGTGTGTTAATAGTTACTTTAAAAAAAAAATCTTATATATATTAATAAGCGTTTGTTATAAATATGTATGTATTATTCAATATGTTGTAAAATACTCTAAATTTTTCTTTTTTTTTAAATGAAAATTCCTTTGTTCTAAATATGGTCCTTTTTGAAACTTAATATAATAACTAAGTACAGTTTCTAATTCTATGTGCCAATTTATGGATTGAAAGTAATGTAAATATTTAATTAGGTCTAATTCTGAAAGCATGTTTTATTGAACCATGTTTATTAGCAAAATTTAAGTTACATCGATACAGTTTAGTTAAATCAACCTGTATTTGAGTTTTAAAAACTTTCAAATTGATAATTAATTAGTCAATTACGTGTTCATTTTGTGCAAATATATTGCATCCATCAAATTAATCGGCACAAAGGTGATGCCATTTTGGTGGACCAAATTAGCCAATGGTACATGTTTTTGTCTGTGTTAGAGTACAATGAGAGCAGCCCCTCCTCCCCTCTTCTTTTTCCCTGAGTTTATTCTGAATCGTTTAAGGTTGGATATGATTTGATTTGATAACCAAGGATTGGAATGATATATGTCCATCATTTCAACATCGCTTGCACTTGCAGGACTAGTGACACTTTTCCACAGTAATTGTCGGTGACATCTGTGTATTCTTCTTGATTCCACTTTGCCACGAAATTGCCACTTGTTTAATTTGTAACTTTTTCTTATGAAATGAAACAAATTTTTTAAAGGCTTCATTAGCATGATTCGAGTTTAGAATTGATGGCTTTAGTGTAAAAATACTACAAGTGTATGGTATAACTATAGTTACTAATCGATAAGTACGGGTCGTATTTATAGGGATCCTACTTTCAACTACTAGAACTAATTAATTTACTCAATATGGGCGAATCAAAGTTATAGGTTTGGATATAAATTAGGATAATAATAACAACTAGAGAATTGAATAAGAGAACATAATATTAAAATGCCTGGATTGGGATTAACAATACAATTATGCCAGCAAATCAATTACTAGCCCCATCAAACAAAACCAAGCATGCATTATGAGTTGATAGATTGCCAATCAAGTCCATCTCCTCCCTCTCAAGACTAATCCTAGAAGTAAGGCCACCTATTTTCATGGGACTAAGTTAAAATATTACAAGGTCTACAATCTCTAATCCCAATTAGAATTTCAACTATTTTCATATTAAAATTTTAATTGTCGACTAAATCACACTAGGTAAAGGTTTTGTCCCTCAACGCTCCCCTAAACCCGAATAATAATAGATGAATACTCTTTCGAGCAATTTATCAAACACATGGTACGCATGGTAGACATCATGAATACAACATGAGAAAAATACGGGTTTTGGGGCTAAATTATGATTCAACTAAATATAATTGACATTAATCCCAACCTAAGTTGGGGAATTTAACCTAGGATCATATTGAATATCGTAACTACAAAACTCAATTCAACAAACATGGTTCACACAAGACCTTAGAATAATAATGAAGAGTAGAGAGAGAATCAAGAAACAAACTTGAATTAATCGTAAGGGGACAGTAGAACAATCTTCACTGGTAGCCAATTCAATCCAAAAGTACTGAGAAAATCTCCTCAGAAAACCTTAGAAATCGCCTAAGAAAAGTGCTCTCCGAGGAAAATCAAAAGATGTTCCAAAACAACCCCCGAAAAAAAATTAAGTCGTGAAAAATTAGGAGACGCACGGTTGTGAAAAATTAGGAGACGCACGGTAGTGTGTTGAACGGTAAATTTACCTATTTTACGTGCCTCTTTCACCCACTTTTAGCTCGTATAATAACTTAATCTTTGGGGTTTTACCTTGTTTTATTTATGTTTTTGTAGGAAACAACTCCAAATCAAACAAGCGTCGCGGAAAGGGACGAAGATGGGACAAAACGACGAAAAACAGCGAAAACCGACGAAAATCGGCAAAGTGGGGCAAAACCGGGGGAGACGGCCACTGTGCCAGCAATGTGGCACGGCCTGACCGTGCCACCTGCCACGGTCGTGCCACCCCCCCAGTTCGTCGGGCTTCGGTTTCCTATTTAAGCTTCGTTCGGGCGTCTTCGCGAGGGAGTTTGTTCGGTCGTTGGGGGTTCTTCCAGGCGATTTCTTAGAGTAGTTTTAGTTTACGTTTTAGTCAATAAAAACCTCAATAGGAGGATTAGATTAGGATTATAGTTTGTATTTTGGGATTCAAGCTTGTGGATTTCAAGTTCTTCGATCAATTCAAGCATAAGTTTCCCTCTTCCTTTTCTCTATTTATTTCATTGTTGTTCTTATTCATGTTTTGCCATTTTAATTCTTATTTTTGCTTTGTTTAGTTTATATGTTTAGTTTCTGTTGCTAATTCATGTTATTTAGTAATTTAGATTCGTTTTACCTCATTGTCTTTGTTTTTATTCTTCAAGTTTATGTTCTTATTTGTTAGTTTAGGTTTCCTTGTGTTTGTGATGTTTTGTGGGTAGATTGTGTTGGCTTGGGTTGTGATTAGCCTTTTGATGGCTAATTAATCTTGTATTTGGCCTAATCATACCCAATCTATGCTTAGAACCTAGAGTTTTCCTTCATGCCCGCCAAGTGTTCGATGAAATGCCTGAGAGGGTTTTCATCCATATTTTTGGGCGATTGACTTATGCTGAGAGGTGAGGTCAATTTGCTAGTGTGGGAGAGGGAATGGCCGAGTTCGGGACATGAAAGTAGTATCCGAATCGAGTTAGGTCCGGGGTTGCTAGTTTTGTGGTCTAATTCGACTAACCCCACGAAAGTAGGTGGTTACACGAATTAGACTAGCTCATGACCCTTGAGAGAGGGCTTGGGTGGTCTTTGATGGTGCAACCGACCATCTCTTGTTCATAGCGTAGTTTGGGTGGGTTAGGACTCGTATTGATTAGTTGGTTCACTAATTGGTAAAATCACAATTCCAAGTCGCTTGTTTCTGTATTTGTAGCGTAGTTTAGTTCCCCTCCTTCACCGTTGATCACGCCTAGATTGAGACGCTCTAATAAACTCCGGTAGTTGAAAACACAATTCCCTGCGGACGACACCCCAAGTACTCAATGATACACCTTGCACTTGGGGTTTATAAATATTAAAACTCTGTTTTTCTTGCAACAAGTTTTTGGCGCCGTTGCCGGGGAATTGGCGTTTTTCAATATTGGGGTTTACTTCAGCATTCGAGACTAAGCCTTTAGAAAATCCAAAAAAATCAAAAATTTCAATAAAAAAAAAGAAAAGAAAATATGTCTCCTTTCCACTTCCCTCAACATGAGCATGAATTGTTTTGGCAATACTATGATAGATTACATGCTTTTCTTGCTCATTGTGGTTATTGCTTCGAGAAGTGGGAAATTTTGAACATGGTCTATGAGGGTGTGACTTGTGAGACCCGTGCTCTTTTGGAGCATTGGGACTTCTGTGCTCGAAACGTTGATGAAGCTTGGGAATTACTTGAGTGGTTGGCTAGGGATACTTATGAATTTGAGACTAGTCAATTTACTTCATCCATCCCATCCCCCTGCATTCCTAATTATACACCTCTTGCATGTGAGATCTGCCATCGTTCTGACCATGATAGTGTTTCTTGTCCCTATCATATTTCTGCTGATGGTTTTGCTAGAATTTCTAGTATGATAGAGGCCATGAACAAGCAACAAGTTGAGTTTGCTGAGTTTGTTAATAAATCGAGGGAGTATGACCTATCACCCAAGATTGACCCTAGTTCTAGTGCTCCTAGACTTGATGTCAATCTGTGTGATGATGGTGCGTCTTTTCCTCCTCTAGAGTCCGGACTAGAGGAGGTGCTCGACCCTCCCTTACCTACTCTACCTCTTGTTGCTCCATCCCTACCTAGCACAGTTAAGGACAACACTTTGACCTATTCTGATCCACCTTTCCCTTTAGCTCAGTCGACGGAGTTTGGGGTAGGTGCGACATCTCGTGTTGGTGCTAGGGTCGATGGGGATGATTTCTGTCTTGAGTCAGACGGTACTTGTAGTGAGGTGCAGGATCTTGACAAAATTGTCCTGTGTGGATGCTGTGACTGTAGTTTCATCTAGTCCTGATCTTACTGACCATGTATCCCTCAACCCCCTTGATATTTCTCATGCTTCTTCATGTTCACTACCCTCCTCTTCCCCTGAGTACCATAATTTATCACTCGTTGCATGTCATGATATGCTTGAGGGGAATGAGATAGACTGTATGGAGTCCCTAGGTGCCTTTAGAGGGTATGACCCCTCCCTTGACCCTTATAGTCTATACCTAGAGGACATGCCTGGAAAAATCATCTTTCCTATTGAATTCAATCATTCTACTGATTTTTCTAAGGCATTTGATAAATTTAGGAGAGCACTTACTATTATTTCTGCATTCCTGTTTAAGTGCTCTTACTTACACTCATCTGAGTTGCAGGCTCAGGTGTTTGATAAACTTCTGCGAGCGTTGACAGCATCTGAGTTGGCGATGCGCGTCTGAACGCCGCCGAGGAGTGGCTGATGCTCCTCGCGCTTCCCCAACCTCGTCCTAGCGAGGTGTAGTTTGGGTACATTCCGTACCCGACCTGGTATATTCGTTCTCACTCTTCTCCCCCCTTCTTTTTATTTTTATTTTTCTTTTCTTTCTTTTTGTTCTTGTTTAGTGGTAAATATTAGGATTGTGTTTTTGTTGGTGATCATCTAGTGGTGAAATTTGATTGTTGTTGAGCCGTTGTTAGCTATGATCACCAATTTTGTGTTTTTGTGGATTTTTATTGTGTTGTGATGGGTGGTGTTGTGGGATTGGTCTATATTTATTTTTGGTGGTGTTAGTTTGTATTTATGTGTGATCGTATTGTTGTTTTGGGTGAGAATTGTATTTTTTGGGAGAGTGTATTAGCTTGTGTATATTTTTGTCGATTTTTGTTTTTCTTGTGTTTGATTTTGTTTTTCTTTATTTTTGTGTGTTGGTGATGACTCACGGCTCCCAATGAGGACATTGTGAGATTTAGGTGTGGGGGTGGGGTCATCTCCCCTTTTCTTTTTATTTTTTTGGTGAAAATTTTTCATTTTTGTATAACTTTTTCATTTTTTTCTCCTTTTTGTACAAATTTTTCTTTTCTTTTTGCATTTAGGGGAGTTTTGTACTATTTTGATCAGCCTTGATCCCTGATACCTTGACTGTTAGCTCGTATATAAGTATAATGTGTATGATAGATATTCATCCCCAATCTGTCGTTTTAGACCTCAGTTCTAACCCCAACAGTCCATCGTAATTTTGCAATCCAGTCCTGAATTCATGTATTGTCATCATCCTGAATTCTTAGTCTTCCACGATCGACTCTCCCATTGTCTACTGCACAGTTCCCTTTATATGTGCTGGCACCCCCCTTTCTTTTTCCAAAACAAAAGCAAAAGCAAACAAATTCAAGCGCTACTGGGTGTATCCCTTTGAGGCGTAACATGAGTTTGTATTGAAAAAAAATAATAATAATGGAAAGAAAAGAAAGTGGGGAAGAAAAGAGTTGGAAATGACAAGTACCCCTTTGAGGCATGCGCTACTGGGTGTTACCCTTTGAGGCAATACTGCTACTGGGGAAGCCTGCTTTCTATGCTAGCCAATCAAAAAGGTAGCTTGTGTCAATTGCGTGGGATTGAGTTTGGTTTTGGTAGGCTTAGTTTCAGGGTGATGATACACTTGCACACTAGGCACCAGGATGGATTCAATGTCCTCATGTGTCGTGGGGTGAAAAGCTGATGTCTGGATGCCATTCTTTGGGATGATGTGTCTGAAATGCATATAATGCCTGTGTACAGACTGATATTTGAGCTATTAGGTGGTTTTGGTTGATTCGATTGTGTACAGTTTATCCCCATGTATATATTGTGTTTTACTACTTTTATTTTTCGACTTTTGTTTCTCTTTTCTTTGTTTTTCCTTTTTGAGATTTTGTGGGTATATCTTCTGCAAACCCTCACGAGACCTTACTCGTCCACTTGGGGTAACCAAGGGGTTTAAAGGGCTTGTTGCATACGCTAAATGCAACCGTGATTCCTACGAAAGTGAGTTAGTTGTTTACTCTAGTTTTCTTTTATTTTACTCGAGGACGAGCAAAAGATAGGTGTGGGGGTGTGTTGAACGGTAAATTTACCTATTTTACGTGCCTCTTTCACCCACTTTTAGCTCGTATAATAACTTAATCTTTGGGGTTTTACCTTGTTTTATTTATGTTTTTGTAGGAAACAACTCCAAATCAAACAAGCGTCGCGGAAAGGGACGAAGATGGGACAAAACGACGAAAAACAGCGAAAACCGACGAAAATCGGCAAAGTGGGGCAAAACCGGGGGAGACGGCCACCGTGCCAGCAATGTGCACGGTGTGGCCGTGCCACATGGCACGGTCGTGCCACCCCCCCAGTTCGTCGGGCCTCGGTTTTTCTATTTAAGCTTCGTTCGGGCGTCCTCGCGAGGGAGTTCGTTCGGTCGTTGGGGGTTCTTCCAGGCGATTTCTTAGAGTAGTTTTAGTTTACGTTTTAGTCAATAAAAACCTCAATAGGAGGATTAGATTAGGATTATAGTTTGTATTTTGGGATTCAAGTTTGTGGATTTCAAGTTCTTCGATCAATTCAAGCATAAGTTTCCCTCTTCCTTTTCTCTATTTATTTCATTGTTGTTCTTATTCATGTTTTGCCATTTTAATTCTTATTTTTGCTTTGTTTAGTTTATATGTTTAGTTTCCGTTGCTAATTCATGTTATTTAGTAATTTAGATTCGTTTTACCTCATTGTCTTTGTTTTTGTTCTTCAAGTTTATGTTCTTATTTGTTAGTTTAGGTTTCCTTGTGTTTGTGATGTTTTGTGGGTAGATTGTGTTGGCTTGGGTTGTGATTAGCCTTTTGATGGCTAATTAATCTTGTATTTGGCCTAACCATACCCAATCTATGCTTAGAACCTAGAGTTTTCCTTCATGCCCGCCAAGTGTTCGATGAAATGCCTGAGAGGGTTTTCATCCATATTTTTGGGCGATTGACTTATGCTGAGAGGTGAGGTCAATTTGCTAGTGTGGGAGAGGGAATGGCCGAATTCGGGACACGAAAGTAGTATCCGAATCGAGTTAGGTCCGGGGTTGCTAGTTTTGTGGTCTAATTCGACTAACCCCACGAAAGTAGGTGGTTACTCGAATTAGACTAGCTCATGACCCTTGAGAGAGGGCTTGGGTGGTCTTTGATGGTGCAACCGACCATCTCTTGTTCATAGTGTAATTTAGGTAGGTTAGGACTCGTCTTGGTTAATTGGTTCACTCATTGGTAAAATCACAATTCCAAGTCGCTTGTTTCTGTGTTTGTAGCGTAGTTTAGCTCTTCACTCCTTCACCCTTCGATCTCGCCTAGATTGAGACGCTCTAGTGCACTCTGGTAGTTGGAAACACAATTCCCTGCGGACGACACCCCAAGTACTCAACGATATACCTTGCACTTGGGGTTTATAAATATTAAAACTCTGTTTTTCTTGCAACATAGTGCACAAGTGCATGGCATGCCGTGAAACTTTCTGGCTCTAATTTCTGACTTGCACAGCCATACTTCCATGCACGGCTGGCCATGCAAGTGTTTTCCTTTTAATTCTTTAACCCTTTGACCCTTCCATTCAGTTGAACCTCGTTCCTTTCCGTGATATTACTACTCGTTCATTTTTGAGCGAATAAGCGCTAAAATTCTTCCAATTAAGATCAACACACCTATAAAAGGGAGATTCGATCCAAATAAGATAATTATGAGCAAAGAGGAGCAAATTTTTATCAAATCTTTCACTAATCTTAGGGAATATATGGAAAAGGTTGGTGGAACTAAATGATCCAAATGGTGAAATTAGAGGTTTATCAATGGCATTTTTCATCACACGTGACATGTCTTCAAGTCATTATAGAACTATTCGAAGTTAACAATATAATTATCAGAGAGTTACCCCCCAGGTATGAAGTCAATTAGTGGGAAGAAACATTTTCTGATGTAATTCCAAAGTAATAATACTTTCCTCATACGTGTGAGTTATTATTCTGCTTTTTTTTAATAACCAGTGGATATATTAGAGCTAAATATTCTAGTAATCTTTATAACAGATTCAGCGTTTTTGTTAATGTTTGAAATTTGGACATAGTGCATGAATCATGAAGCACTTTATTGCATCATATCATTTCAGCATTACAAGACAAGTACCACTTTTTGAAAGTGATCAAATTCATGACAAGTTTGTATTCTAAGTGCGCGTAATTATCTGCTTGATTGTCACATGGTGCCATGAAAGTTTTCTCACACGCTTAATCAGAATAAGTTGCTGAGGTTCCTGGTGTTTGTATTTAACTGGAAATGTGCTTCAATTTTTTGTGGAAAGGAATTTAAGATGAAGATGTCAACAACATGGTGAACAAACACATAAACATTGGTCTTAGGACCTTTGTCATTTTTGAATTGGTTGATCGTATTTGGTTTATCTCTTTCTAATATACTCGCTAATATTAGAGGATAGTGAATAATTGGTACCATCTGTATATATATGTATTACCTAAACTCTATGCAATAATCCTGCAACATGGATACATGTTGAGTGATGGATTTGATAATTTTTAAGAAAGCTTTTGTTTTACAAGGGTCAGCGAGCTATTCATTTTAGGCCTTTTCGAGCCTCCTTAATCAGATATTATGACAGGCTATAAAGGAAGTAGAAATTAGGCCTAAAGACTTGTTGAAATAAGACGCCTTTCACTAAA
Organism: Carnegiea gigantea; assembly: GCA_029747015.1. Taxonomy (NCBI): domain Eukaryota; kingdom Viridiplantae; phylum Streptophyta; class Magnoliopsida; order Caryophyllales; family Cactaceae; genus Carnegiea; species Carnegiea gigantea. The sequence continues at coordinate 153,249 of JAKOGI010000078.1, forward strand.
ATTGAGGGCAATTTTTTCGGTGCTCATGAGAGCACATGCATGCTCCCATCGTCTATGTGTATATATTGTTTACATGTGTATTTGTTATATCTTAATTTTTTAATATATATTTGCTAATGAGGCTAATGAGAGTATGTGCTCTCAACAGTATGATATAGAAATTGAAAATTGAGTTGCCTAGTAGCTAAGGCATCGACCCACAACTAATAATGCTTCCCACCCCGCCCCAACTCTCGGCAGACCCGACCTGGCAAGACCGGCCTAAAACCATACGAATTGACCCAAATCTATGCCCGAGCTAAAATAGCTAAACCATAGTGAACCCAAAACCAAAATCGTCCCGAAGTGACCTAATCTTTTTTTTTTTTTTGAACTTATTTTTCTTTGCAAAATAACAAGCTTATTGTGTCAAAATCTATTGACGCAATGTCAATTTGAATCACAAAATGAACCGATCCAAAATTGAACTTGGACCAAATTTGGTTACTAACTTAACTACGACTTTATCTGTAGTTAACCCGACTCCAAAACCAAACCGAATGAACTGTTTCCCATGTCTACTACCTCCTTCGAACAAAAAAAAAAAAAAAGGAAAAAGTAAAAGAATGACTGTATATCTTTTCCTCACTAGTTTATTCAACAAATCTTTCAGAGTTGGATATGACGATGAATTTCGACCCTGTCAGATCATTTCAGTATCGCAAGGTAACACTTTGTGATAGTTGATGACATCTTGTTATTCTTTGTTGCACTTTAACTTCTTCGCTGTCACATGAAATGAAGCTTTTTCAAGTACGTACGTCATTAGAGGAATCATTCTGAGTACGTACTTGACTGAGAATGTGCTTCAAGGTTTGATGGAACTGAACATGCATCGTACTCCAGAGATGCTAATTAGAGAGCTTTAATTAGATCTTTAATCTTCTTAAACAGTTAACTATAATTTCATCGAAGATTACCCTAATCAGTTATACTACTGTCAGATCCTGAGAGGTTGTTCTTAAAAGTAATGGATTTGATTTAGATTATGCAGCAAATATCCATGAGTAGATGACGAATTATTTACCCCTCTATATTTTTGGACCGAAGAACGCTTATTTAATCAGAAGAAAATAAAAATGTGCAGAAATTCAATATTAAGGCTGTAACTCTTATCTTCCACGCCCTGCTCAGGTATTTTCTGAAGATTTTGTGTGTCTTAGTATATGGAGCAAAATATTCATAGTATTGCATAATCGGTAAATTATTTGAAATGATACGAATAAAGGTTAAGTAATAGAAGTAACCACTCAATCGGTGAAGGATAGTGCATATCATAATTCATACACATGAGAATGTATACTTCTACTTATCATGCATATACATTTTTTTCACGTGTATTTATCATACAGACAGCTAAGGATATTTTTTTTAGAAGTATTATATAGACTTTGGAACAGTCAACGACGCAAAGTATAGCGTCCTATTCTTTCTATTCCAATATCCATTGCCATTAGTTTGTATTGGTTAAGCAACTTTTGCAAGAAGCATTTTGGGTTAATTTGAGTGGGCTCTAAGCAGGATGTACATCGTTACTAGCCCGTTCCAAATTGAGTTGGGTTAAAGCCCATCCAACCCACTGCAACTTTCTTTATATTTCTCGTAATCATGGACTTAACAATCCACCCTAGCTGGTTTTGAGCGTCTGGTGCTCAGAAATTTTGAATAAACAACGGCTAATTCTTAGGCTTAGAATATGATAAGAGCTTTAAATTCTAATGGGTTAAGTATTTTTACATAATTTTTTCTTTTTTTACTAACATTTATTGAGGATATCGTTATAGCAAACATGGATTCAACCATAATGAGTTTAGGCAAAGTTCAATAGAGTATTAGAATCAGTTGCTCTTGATTTACCACCGTCACTATTTAATTGCCCTTTAGTTTATCACCGTTTTTGTTTGGTTGATCATATACTTGTCTTGGATCTCATTAGTAATTCACACATGAAAAGCATGTAATTGAAGTAATTAGTTATCTTAAACATAAATATAAATTTAAAAAATTGCTCCAATCATTGCCTATTGACTTTGAAAATATGAAATGAAATATCACTTAGGTTTTGTGGAGTTCGCTTTAACATACAAACTAATGTTATAAACTTTGTTATGCTATACATGTAGGCAGACACATATCGTTTTGATAAGAAATAGGGAAGACATTTTTTGTATATTTTATAGTAACGAATATTGATCAAATATCATTTGACATTGATCCTTATTAATTAATTTGTATCTTTATATCATATTTTTGAAAGTACATGTGCATATGTGTCATGCATTTTAGTAAAATATATGATGGTAAAAGATAATGTATGGATTTAACGAATACAAATATGAGTAACAGTATGTCTTATCACTCATCAAGAACCTACTTTGTATAAACTCAATTGGAAACGACTCATAAGCTCAGTTTAATTTTATTTATTTATTTATTTATTTTTGTTTGGGGGGGGGGGGGGGGGGAAGGGAAGGTGTGGGTAGAACAAGTGAACTACATAATCATGAGGCTATGAAAAATAAGAGATAGGGTTTTAGAAGTGAACCAGTTTTGCATTAGTTGCTAGGCTTGGACAGTTGGACTTGGTCGAATAAGTACAGCAAACAAAGACTTATGGAAATCTGAATATGGGTTTATAGCTCCCAGAATGGGCAAAGAGTCCCAAAAATGGGGTGATTTGGGGTCAAACTGCCTTCGAGGCTCTGCTTTTGCTGCCTTACCAGAAATTGTCAGTCTACATATAGAGGCTTTCATTGTTAATATATGAAAATGACACATGATAGTTGGATTTTTGCTTGGGTGCCCAAAAAACAAAAACAAGGGAAAAAAATTGACATTAAAAAAAAAAATTGATCCAAAGCCCCCATTATGAAATGACCTAGTCATTGTGAGTCACTTGATGTGGTAGTTCTAAGTTTGTAGACCTAAATTTCATATATATATATATATATATATATATATATATATATATATATATATATATATATATATATATATATATATATATATATATATATATATATATATATATACACACACACACACCTATATATATATATATATATATATATATATATATATATATATATATATATGTATATTATATATATATATATATATATATATATTTTTACATATATATATATATATACATATACATGTATACATATATATATATATATATATATATATATATATATATATATATATATATATATATAGTTTCAAAATTTTATGTTTTTGAAGTCTCTTGACGGAAAAAAAAAACTATTGTGACACTTATTTAGAGTCTATTTACTCAAAGTGTCAAACTGTAATGTAACTAGTGGTAAACGATGAACCAATTGTAAGGGCAATCTCTTATTATGTAATCCACTAAATACAAATTCAGGATTAAGGTCTTTTTAAAAAAAATATTGATTTTTTCTTTTCATTTTAACTTTTATTTTATGATGATTGTCACTTTTCATCTGGATTTTGGCTTGCCATAATTTCTTTTATATTTTTCTATATTTTGCAGTTTATTGAAGTCCTTTTTTCCTCTCTTTTTTACTTTTCTCTTTTATTTTTTTCATTACTGTGTTTCTATTGTAATATTTACTTGAATAATGCATCAATATAAAAATACTAGCTAGTAATATGAATATGCCCCAAAGATCCAAAAGGAAATTTTCTATACTATATTTCTACAATAAAGTATTGCTATGTCATTACTGAATTGAACAAAATAATATCTCGAGATAATTTGAGAAAAAGCACCAAAATTAAAATACAAAAAGCCAAGAAATCAAAATAATTATCTTGATGAAGGGATGCCTAAAGTAATAGCAATAAGTCACATGAGACCTTAAGGACCTTTTTCTTTTTTTCTTTTTTTTCCCTTTTTTTTAGGTGCAAACCCATGTTTTAAAATTCAAACATTTCCTAATCGTGTATACGAGTATATGTAATGTAGGTAAAAGTTCATACAGAGATTGCATTGCCTTGTTCTGTGCAATGATGATCACTAGCTAGGGCCCAAGCTAAGCTAGGTGCTTACAAAAGCCATTTTTAGTACCCTTGAACTAAGTTTTCTTTCTTACTTCCCTTTAAATAAGAGGGTCATAGGTTACTACTTTAGAGTATCAAGCTTTATGGTAAGGGTCTAGTGCCTTACTAATTTGATGAAAATTATGAATATCTATTTCACTAATAAAATGCCAAATAATACGTGCAATGAAGATGATATTAAACATAACTAATTGAAATTTTCATTTAATTAATAAGATCTTGTTGAATTTTGATTTTTAACTCGTGATGATTTTCTCATATATAACTTTGAGTAACTTAGCACCTTTTTTTTATTATTAGTAGAGGACCTCGATCACAATTGATGCAATATCCTGGACAATGTTAATTAATCGCGTCTCTATTATATGGATAGAAAATATGGTCCTATTTAGATAAATTAAATTTAAATTTTATACAAGACTACATGGAAAATTTGTACGTGGTCAGCTTCAGTCCGGGGGGTCTTTTTCTTATGTGTTTGCAACCCAAGTAATTGAAGAAATGAAATCATCACTGTTAGTGAGCCAACTTTGTTTAAAGGGTTAGAAGAAGTAAATTAAAAAGTGATATGAACAGAATCTAAATTCAAACTTGATAGGAACTAACTGAAGTAAACGAAATCCATATTAACTCGATATTGATAGCAACATGTGCTAACTTTGTTACTTTTTGCTTAATCCTACTTTGACAGGTGACAATTACATTAGGACAGAGGACTACTGTTGTATTAGTAATAATAACTCTAAATATATGCAACACCAATCAATTGTACTTACTTATTTCCACCGCACTTGAAAAAGGCAACCAGCAGTCCCTCTTAAGTCTTAATTTGCTGAAGTGTATCAATTGAGACTATGGACCTACCAAGGAAGAAACATCCAGAGTGTGCCCATGGCCTCATCAATGCCATAAAAAGCACTTCTCATTGTATATACTTCAACCCCAAAAAGCATAACTAAGCAAAAACCTAAATCCCTAACTAATCCATTAAACAAATGCTATATATATATACACACCAAAATCACATAAATCCAAGTACATACAAAGTACTGTATTCTCTAGAATGGAAGATTTCACTAGTGATTTTCACAAAGTACTTAAACCTGCAACCTCTTTTTCAGAGCTGAACACAAACATGGAACTCATGTTCAACAACTTTTCTGAGCTCAATCAGCCTCAGAGCTCCCATGTTCATGGACTTCTAGATTACTTCTCGAGTGACACGGGTTTTTCAAACAGTCCAAACACCCTTCATCCACCCTACTCGAACGAGCTACTGTTCCTTTCAGCAGGCAGCAGCAGCTCTGTTCATCACGATCAACATAGGTTGTTCAGGCCTTTTGATCATGCCCCTGCTGATGTGCCACAATCTCTGCCGTCCTTCGGAAGAGTCGAAAGGCACGAGAAGAATGCGGCGCCTATGTCGGAATTCTTGGAAATGCCGTCTTCCCCTGGGTTTGAAAGCGAGTGTGGTGGTGGAAATATCAGCACTGACAAAAATACTAACAATGTAATAAAATGAAGATCTTACTTTTGGTTATTTTTGATGATTTGATTTAATTAGTTTGAGAATTAATGGGTTTTAATTGGTTTTAATGTTGGATTGCAGACTGGAGCAGGGAGGAAAAGGAAGGGGAAAAGTGAAGAGGAACTGCAGAAGCCAAGAGAAGTCATTCATGTAAGGGCTAAACGAGGGCAAGCTACTGACAGTCATAGTCTGGCTGAAAGGGTGAGTTTGTTTTCAACATGTTTAAGTACTTAATAAAATGTCTAAGAAATTAATCATAAATCACGAATATATTAGGTTCGAAGAGAACGCATAAATGAGAAGCTTAAAGTGTTGCAAGATTTGGTTCCGGGATGCTACAAGGTACGTATGTAATTAAATCAGGACGTAAATTAAACCATCTTCTATTAATCTTAATTGATCAGTTCCTTGCTTGTTTAAAATGATTAGTATGACGTGATCCGGTATTGCAGACCATGGGAATGGCTGTGATGTTAGATGTCATCATCAACTACGTTCGATCATTGCAGAATCAGATTGAGGTTAGTTTAACGACAGAGGCATATTTAGTTCAATATAGTTTCAGACTTGTCATCTAGTCTGAAGTACCTGTGTTAGTGGCTTGTTTTTATAACTCATAATTGGTGATTAAATTTGTTGGTCAGTTCCTATCCATGAAACTTTCAGCTGCAAGTTTATTTTATGACTTCAACTCCCCTGAGGCAGAGATATTCGAAACACTGCGAGTAAGTTTCCTAACAGTCCATGGCAACCCCCCCCCCCCCAGAAAACCAAAAAAAAAAAAAAAGTTTTTGGAGATACAAGTTGAAAGTGTTAATGTGGAGCAAATCATGATAATGCTGCAGAGAACAGCAAACTCATATGAAGCTCATCAGGAGATGGAGAGAGAAGGGTATGGTGGTGTTGTACCTCGCGTTCAATCTACATGGCCTTTCTGACTGCGTCTTCAGTTATATGAACTAGTCTTGATCACATATATCTTCAAGTGAATACACTCGAGCGAACTGCATCTTCAATTAATTTCCTGAATACGTAATTTCTTAGATATGTTTGAACTATACATGCATATATATAGCGCAAATACACTCCAGTGAACTGCATAAATCAACTAACAAGTGTTAATAACACTTGTTAATGAATTGTGTTTCACTAATTAGTTTGTCATAGTTAAGTGTCAAGGTCATATGGTTGGTATAAGGATTAGAGTTGACATTGTAGTTTCTGACTTTGAGTGTTGATTGCCATTACTAGCTTTTCATGGGTTGTTTTACATGTGTGTGAATGATATCCATATACAACTATAATGTCACTTCTACCTGCCTTCACTTTGTCGGATTTTCTTTTTCAACTTATTTTTGAGGTGGTTATGTTCACATTTTGTTTAAGACAATTGATGTTGATCGGATTTTTAATTTGGAATATAATAAGTTGAACTTTGAAGGCTGTGAAAATCTGATGTCAAGAAATCGCCTCCGGTGCTTCGAATTTTGTGGATGATTTACAATAAATGAGGGCATTTGAGCTTGCAAAATATACTGATGATTTAAAGTAAATATGAGCATTTGGCTTCAATATAATGACTAAAGACATGAATACATGTACATATTACGAATTCTAGGGTAACTTTAAAAGTGTTCACTATGTTGTTTAGGGTGAGAAACAAAATGCCAAACTTAAAATTTCTCAATTTTTATAATTGATGTACGAGAGATTTAAAACTGAATGAGAATCTAGCCTTCTATATATCATTCAATTCCTACATCGTCCAATGAGTAAATGAAAGTTCAGACATAGGAATGAAAGTTCAAACTTATATATTAATTTTAAGGCTACCAGTAAATCATGCAGGCCTGACTTAAATATAGGTCGCTCCCCATCAATGTTGGTGCTAACTAGACGAGCTCGCATGGCAAGCATAATATGCAAGTCTCTAAGGCTGATTTAAATCTCGTGCCTGTGTTTACTATTTGGGCACTTCATGGCGGAAAGACGTAAAAAATAGCAACTGACTAAACCAAAGACCCATATTCAACTACATACCTAGGCCGCTGCATGTTACTTGTCAATTAAGAATGCTAGACACACCAGGAATGAGCAGTTGAGTACCACTAGCCATGGAAACTGATGGTGCATTAAAATTTCAAGCTGCAACGATATAGAGCGGCTATAAGAAGAGGAGTTGTCTTAGTTTGACATTTATTGCTGTCGAAAACTGTTCTAACATGATCATTAACACAAGTACCAAATTAAGTAGGTTTTGGTAGAAAATTTATTTAATTAAATGGATTGACATGTATAACTCATTTAATTACTTGGGTTAGTCCAGTTTGAAAATTTTGGCATGAAAAAAATTACTTATTTAATCTATTTAATTAAATGAGTTAAGCAGGTCAATCTGTTTACACAATTACTATTTATATTCTTGGGATGAATTATGAAAATGCGGGTCGAACCCATTTGTGACTTGTGTTTATGGAGCTGTAATTTTTTTTTTATGCGAATGAGGTGTAAAAGCTGATGTAGGCGGGATTCAAACTCAGATATCTGGTAATAACTCTCAAAGATCTTACTAATTGAGCTAACTGACACTCACATGAGATTATAATTTTTATGGATTGTGGGTCATGGCAGCATTATGATTGTATGTGGAACGCAAAAATTTATTTCTAATGATTCATAATCATACTTTAGTTAAAATGTTAAGTAGGTAAATGGGTAACCAAATAACATGAACCTAATTTGTTTATATATGTTAAACGAAAAAATGTGTAAATTTAAAGTCAACTCATTTAAAAAATAAACGGACTTAGGTAAAGGTTTTCAACATGTTTAATAAATGGGTTAGCTTCAGATCTGACGTTTGTCAACCTGTTTAAGTTTGACATGAATATGAATTTGACCCAATCTGACCTATTTGACGGCCCTAAGTTTGTTACTTAATTAGATTGTTAGAAAATATTATACTTCCTATACTATAAGTAGTTTCATCGAAAAGAATTGATCACCGACTTCACCATAGAATTTAAGGAGAAGATATTATGGGTCAAAAGTATAAAACTAACTTAGAAACCAGGACAACCCAAGGATTTAAAAGATAATTTTCAAAATTGGGGAACAGTGAAAAATCAAATAAATGAGAGTACAGTGCACTGTAATTCAAGACAGAGGTGGGAAACGGGATGCGCTAAGGTAACCCACCCTGTTGAACCACGGGCCAATGGCCGAAACTCATTGAACTGCACCACCCGTTTTAGTGGACGCCGCAGGGTTACAGGTTGAACGGATTAACGGTTGTAGTTACAGTGTAAAATCATTAAAATTTATTTAAGTTGCAAACCCACCTTACACCGTGAAACAAAACAGGGCGAGTTAGCAAGCACCATAACCCATGGACTCCGAAGCTAGGCTGGATGACCACGGGTTGAGTCAGCCCATATCCTAGGTCTACTTCAAAAAGTGTATTCTGGTTTTCATTAACTGGTAATTTCTGCTAGTCTTTTTAGTCTAGAACAAGATAACTTTGGCTACGGTGGTCATTTTGTTTCCTACATTGATGCTCACACTACCTTTTTTTTAAAAAAAATAGGATGTAAAAAAGCGGACAATCATGCAATGCTATAACGGAGGTCATTAACAGGTTATATAGGAATCAGGGCCTACTTTTTTCGTGGGCAAATTAGAATGGATAAAAGGATGAAGTGGGTTGAAATAAATTGAAGTAGTTTGAAGTGGGTTGAATTTTTTATATGATAAATTAAACTTGGTTAAAATAATAGAAGTGGGTTGAAATAGGTTGAAGTGGGTTGAAATAAGTTGAGGTTGATATTTTGAAATTGACCCACGAAAAGAACAGGCCATCAATGTATATCATAAAGCCTATTGGCGTCAACTCGTCAAGCGACTCGAGCTTATGGTACAATTGGCTAGGAAAGTCACTCTCAACTAAAATTCTAAGAATCGGAAGGATTGATTGAACTGCTTGTGCCTGAATTCAATATAGTCAGAAAAATTAGAAGTAAAACGTAACTTAATGTTCTCCTGTCTCTATATACATACTATCTGTCTTTTGATTTTAGTAATAACTATTCTCTTAGTCGATAGAAATTGAGTTAAAATATAAGTAACTTTCAAATTAAAATTAAGTTCATACAATAAAACAACAAAAAGTTTGTAAAAAACATCAAGCTATGTCTATATCAAGTGAAATTGCTAAACCTTGAAATAGTTAAGTCAAAATTGAACAAGCTTCGTTTTAAACTCAAAAGCAATACAATTAAGACAAATTTATGGGAAATCCATTATGAGATTTGATTAAAGTTGATCTTGAAATAATTCGTAAAAATATCCTTGCTTATAGAAGAACTAAATTGACGTCGAGAGTTGAATTTAAGCAATCCAAATTATAACTATAAGTCAATGTCAAATTCCAATGGAAAATTAGATAGTTGGCATGTACAATACAAAAACGTTTTCATTCACAAATCTAATTGTTGGATCATACTTAATTATCAACATATAGGTTAAAAATAATTACTCCAATTTTGAGTACTCTTACATACTCTAGAATGAGATGACACTGAACAATATTGTCAATATATAATAACATTATTTTGTCATAACTAGGGGTGTAACTGACGAGTCCAAGTCCTAGTTCGAATTTTGACCAAGTTGAGTTTTCACTAAGTCGGGTCGAAGTTTTCACAGTGGATTTCCTTTTATTTTATAATCCAAATATTTATGCTAATTAACTTGAACAATATAATTGAAAAATTCTTAACTCTAAAGTACTACAGCTCATGCTTAACGGAGAAGGGGGGAAAAAAAAAACAAGTATACACTTTAATCTTGAATTGTGAACATCCAAGCTAATACAAAATCTACATGGCAATGAAAAATCGATTATTTTCTACATAAAATACCTAAATGAACTCGATCAAACTGAGCCTCCCTAGACTTCGGGTCGGCTTGATAGGCAATAAAGTTGGGCTTGAATCAGAGCTTGAATCAAGCCGAACTTTGATCAGGCCAACCTAGAGTTGAGCTTGAAAGCTTGCCGAGCTAACTCGGTTCTTTTGCAACTTTGGTCGTAACCAATTATTTGTATCAAAATAAAGGGCAAGTGAAGTGCATTTTCAATGTTTGCTTAGGAAACGATAAAGAAAATGAGAACACATGAGTTGGTGTAGAAGAGGGAATAAAATAATGGGACACGCATTTGTTTTCTAACAATGGTATTTACTCATCCAAGCAAGCAGCTGAATGTTGGATTCAAATGGCATAGGGGATTCAAGTTCTTATCTCGGAGGTTCACCCTTATCTAGTTATTATCGCCCATGTAACAATATTATTCTTACTCACATCTTTAGATAAGATACTTGTGCAATTAATTAGTTGATAAAATACAAATTATGACTACGTTTCATAAACGTGGGGATGAAGTTCCTCATATGCACTTTCGTTTTATTCTTAATGAGGATAGTCTAGGAAAAATTCTTGAAAAGACGATTACCTAAATGGTATTACTTACGTTTTTTTAAAAAGGAAATTTGTCTTATAAAGCAAGTAGGCAAACCAACAAGCAACTAGCGAAACAAATTGAAATTCCCGGTTTCTTTAAGAGTAAAGGAAAGGGGAAAAAATAATAGCAGATTATGAAAAATTGTCCTGAGAATAAAATTTGAACCAAATGATTCTAGACTCATATCTAGCCTAATATTAGAAGCATACTCACTTGAATTTCAAATTGACCGAAGTGAACAATTTTTGACCCAAAATTTCCCGCAAAATTACTAGCTTTCGCATGACAATTTTATTGAAGTAAACATCAGTTGATTCGAAGTTCACTTAAATGAAAGTCACACAAATCAAAACAAACCGACCCAAAATGTTATTTGATCTAAAATGAGATCAACCTGTACTTAACTAGACTCATGCATGAATTGAATAATCCGATTATTAGGTGTAGATTGCAGGGCCACACCACTAAGAAAATACAGTACCATAAAAATATTAGGGAAAAAATTGGTGGAGAATTAATTTGGAGGCTGGTAAGTTGGATAGTGGGCTGTCGGCCCAGCAAATGTGTAAGAGCCCTACCCCCTGCATGCAATGCCAACCGTCAAAAACAAACAATGCAGCAGGCCATCATCACACCAACGCACGTGCCACTGCTCTCAGTGTCACGTGTCAGCCCTACCAGGCTCTATCTAGGCCATCCAACTTCTCCTACCCTTGTACGCCAGCCGTCGGCCTTGGCCCATCGACCCCCGCTCCGACCGCCGCATCGCTGCCGTCTTCCTTCGGGCCGGTGCGGAAATGGGATTGCTTTTGATCTTCCAAATGGGAAAGGGTAAATCTCTCTCGTTGTGTGTTGTGGTTTATTTTCGTTGCTATGTTTGATTTTTCTTTCTTTCTTTTAAATAAAATGTTGAATTATCAAACTATTGTTGAGGATTCTGGTACTTTCAGTTCAAATATGTAAGTGGGTATGTGTTTTCTTTTCCGAAGAGTTTGATTTGTTGGGTTTGAGGAGAGTTGGATGAGCATTTTCTGTAACACATCTTAACTCCCCCCCCTCTTTAAAGAAGAACCTTTAAAAAGGTAGTATCGCGCTATCGTGGGAAGGCCTCTTTGCTTGAATTTTGCAGAGTTTGATAGAAATTAATGATCCGAAGGCCTTCTCGAACCAATAAGTAGGGATGTATCTTTAAGGTGAATTCTATGTTGAGCGCTTTCAAAGGTCTGTTCATGATTGCAAAAATTTAACTGGTGTGGGTTTAACTGTCATTTATTAAACTACAAACTGCTATGCTCTTTGAGATTTACATGTGAGAATCTTAGCATAATTTCAACTTGTTGGAACATTGGTTCTTGTTCGAGGTCTTGCTGATGATATGTTTACTATGTTCTCTGTAATTCTTAATTCCAGAATGAGTAGGTTTCTGGAAGTGGAGTTCAAAGTACGCGACTATGAGCTGGATCAATATGGTGTTGTTAACAACGCTGTCTATGCAAGTTATTGTCAACATGGTATATTTGAACCTATTTTAATTTCTGTGTTATTGCATGCATGCTGCGGTTCGCTTTATAAATTTCCTTGGCTACCAACATGGTATATTTGAACCTATTTTAATTTCTGTCCTTATGCCTCATTGAGAAAAAAAGAAAAATCTTTCATGACTACCAACATAATTATGCCAAGACTACGTCCCTGCAAATGTGTCTTGGATCCAAGGGTCACAACATAACAATGCCAATATGCAATAAAATGCGCAAAAAGCTTGGAGCTGAGATGTCCAGAAGTTTAATTCCTCTCTCTATAACTCTACTATTGCTAGATACATGCCTAGTATCAATTATTGTATCCACTTTTTGACATCCTGCTGCTGCTTGCTGAAGCATGATGCTATACATGTTTCTTCTGAAATTGTGTGGGAAGTTGGACAAAAATCCGTGTGGAGTACTTAGATGTGCGCTTAATGTGGTAGCAACAAAATCACGACAGCTGCTCCCATGCAGGGCCAACACCAATCAGCTGCAATAACATAATCTCCAGCGGCCATGCTTTCCTAGAAATTAAAACGCACGTTCAGAAAGCTAATGACCATCTGCTTCATGATGGACAAACATGAAACATCGGCCAACTGGTATCTTACCTGGAGAGATTTGAAAGTGTTGAATATGATTGCATCTCCCAATTATCAAACTTGGCAAGTTTGATGAAATTTTAAGGGTTTTAAGCTAATTTTTGGAGTGGAGTGCTGTGTTCATGTCCAACTATTGTGTCTCTGAAAGGGTTATAGGAGCGCAAACGTGAGAAGTCTGGATAACACGTATCTAGAGGATAATGACTCCTATAATGGATGCTAGAGAGCTGAATTGGACCCTAAATTCATGAAATATTACCATGGATAGAACAATATTATGCCTAGGCAGTAGAACAGTGTCTTTTGATGGATTGGTTACTACATGGTTAATTGCTGTCTTGTACAACTTCATGATTGTGATATAACAGGTTGTTGGATGGTCCAGACATGAATGCAAATGTTAAAGTTGGTAAAAATAGGATTACATATCATATTGTTTGTTTGTATAATACTATCCAGTGTGAGTCCTGCTCTAGTGACAGCTAGGGAGGTCAGCCAAAGGCTTGTTAGGCTGTTTACAAAGCCTCTTCTCATTACAGTGGACTGGCTCAATAATTTTTCTAGATCGATCTCTCCTTTTCTGCTCCCCCCTCCGCGGATCTTACAATAGTTGTTTTCCGTAGCAGTCTATTGATGCAGAATTAAAATTGTTACTGCAGCTCGTCATGAACTTCTAGAAAGCTTTGGCCTGAGCGCTGATGCAGTTGCCCGTAGTGGTGCTGCACTAGCGGTGTCAGATTTGTCTCTAAAATTCCTTGCACCTCTCAGGGTATGCTTTCCTGTATTTACTGACGATTATAATCTTTTTACCAGAGCATCATTCCCATAATCTGCTCTCTATTCAATTGTTTTTCGAAAGAAAGATGACAGTGGCTCAATGTTGGGGGGTGATTGCTAGGTGCCCATGTTACTTGAAGTCTTAGTTTCACCTCAAGTACCTCTGTAAACTATTGAAATTCTGATGTGGATGTGGATACTCGATGTTTTAGTTGGGGTCCAAAAACTGGTCGACTTCGAAACTCCGACACGAAAGTTTTAGCTAGAGCTACGAAAGGCTCACCCGACATGATAACACAACCCAAACCCCACCGGAAATTACTGAGATAAACATGAATCTGCCATGAAATGAATCGATTTTGACCGAAAGTCGACACAAATTGACCATTCACTATGAGGACATGTTATTTTCTATTTGAGTATATTTAAGCTAGTTTTAAGATCAACAGGAAGTTGACCCAAAATATTATATAGGTGAACCTAAGCTAACTCATTTGCATGCTCTAGTTTTAGCCATGTGAAGCCAGCAATGTTTATGTATCTTTTAAGTTTTAACCTTGCTGTTCAAGCAAATCTAGCCTAGGCAAATAGCAACTTGCAATCTTAAAAGGGTTGATGAAGACCATCTTGATGCTGGCATTATCACAATCAGAAATTACCATCCTAAAAGACTTGCCTTTTATCTCCTCAAACAAAAAGAGTATTTTCTTTTGTGGTTATAACTGGACTGTGGGATATGGGTTAGTAATAAAATCATTGCAGTTTTCACCGTTCACTTAGCCTATGTTTTATACTCTCCCTTTTGCATACTATGAAAACATACTGCAGATATTAACGCCAGGTTTTAACACTGCAAACATGGGTCTTAAGGACTTTGATTACGTTCTACCATATCAATGTATGTCTGCGCTTACTGTTTCTTTTTCACCTCTAGCAGAGTGGTGACAAGTTTGTGGTAAAAGTGAGGGTGTCAGATTGTTCAGTAGCTCGCATGTTCATCGAACATTTCATTTACAAGTTGCCAAATCAAGAGGTTCCCCCCTCCCTTCCCTAACTTCTTAGCTACTCCATAATGTCAGTATTGTTTTTTCTTTTGAGCTCATCCTTTGTTTGACAGCCCATCCTTGAAGCTAAGGCAACTGTCGTCTGGCTCGACAAGAATTACCGTCCAGTTCGCCTACCACCAGAGGTGAGGAATCTGTTCACCAGGCATTTTGGTTCAGCATGATCATATGCACTGCTCTTTTCCTTGATCGTCCCTTTAGGGATCTCATTACTCATGGGGAGAACATGAGAGGCGGAAATAGTCTCCTCACAACTGGCCTAGTTACAGTGTATATTTAGTAGATTTGATTATGAAAATTCAAATTCATGCCCCAAAATCCTACTTAGGCGTACTACGGGCGTCAAGTATGGTTTTGATTGTATTAATTTCTACAGGGCAGTCCATATGCATGTAAAACAAGGGAGTTACTCTGATCTGAGAGTATATCTTTCTCCACTTCTCCCCCTGAACTTCTGTTCGACAACAATTGGTTGAATTTTCCGAGGGGTGAGTAGGATTAATGACTTGTTCTTGAACAATTTCAATGAAAAATTCAAACATGTCAGGCATGTCACTGGAAAACCTTTTTAACAGCCTTTGATTGTTGGTTCCCAAGTTGAATGCCGCAGTATATATTTACTTTTCTATCCAAAATAATAGCAAAAGACGTTTCCTTCAATACTGACGATGGCATGTACTTGATTGCCGAACTCGACCAGCAACACAAATTGATCTAATTTGCATTGAATATAATCCGTAATTGGTCAAAGTAATACTAAAATGTGTATTCTTGACAGAACATATCCATTGTCAATGGCATGTACTTGATGACTGAACTCGAACCGGAGTATAAATTTATCCGGTCTATATTAAACTTAATCTATAATTGGTGGAATTAATAAAAGCAACAACAACAATAGTTTCCAGTACAGATCTCGCTTACTTGAGGTCTAATGGAATCCAAATGTTGGTCGAACTAACACTATACATTTATTCTTGACGAAACACATCTAATTGTCATAGTTAACTACGATGAGAAATATACATTTGTTCTTGACAAAACACATCTAATTGTCATAGTTAACTACGATGAGAAATGATACTATACAAATTCGATCTGATATGAACATTTTATCAGTTTATTTTCAGCTCATTAGGAATGTATGCAATCTAAGATTGACCTTAATGTCCAATTCGAGTATTTACCGACTGTGCACGTTGTCAGCAGTCGACTAATGAAGAGTGATTCAAAAAAGGGTGGCAAGGAGAGTCAAATTCACAAACCTACCCTTGTTTCTCACATTGCTGACTCGGCTGCCTATGTATTTCATATTCATCGTCAGACGAATTCTCCATGCACTTTCTTGGAAGACACAAAATTTCAAAGCAAGATCCCATTTTGCTGCCTTACAATTGCATATATAAGCTACTACAAATTTGAGCTATGTTGCCCAAGTTCACAACAAAAAAACTTCAACTAAACCCCATAAACTCTTCATTTCGATCCCTTGGATTCTAAAAAGAAACGAAATGAGTTTTCACTACAAAGTTGGTGTTTGGTTCATGTTGTTTGTGCTAGTAATGGCAGCTGTTTCAACTCAATTACACGTTGAAGCCAAGAGAGTTTTGCCAGGCGATTTTGCAAAGGGTGAAAGTGATGATATCTCAATGTATCCTTTGTACAGAACTGTCCAGTATAATATGGCCTTTTGGCTTCAACGTCTAGCATCGGGGCCTAGTGGTGGTGGTGGAGGCAATTAATTTGATCCCACAGGAGAACAAGCCTGGTTGATAGCGACCATGGTTTACAACGTGGCATCCTTGCCCAAAGAAGTTCATGTTTAGAAGTTCTATGTTCTTTTGTCACTTCAAAGTTTTCGTATCTTAACAATTAAACCTTATAGGTTTGTAGAACATGAGATGTTATTTTTCTTAAATTAAGTGAATTGTCAAACAATATGTAAAATATGTTAAGCTTGTAAGGATATATTGATTGGTGCTGTCTTGTTTAAGTACATGTATTTATTGGTATATTGTACATTTTAAATGATGATTCAAAAAAATTTAACAGTGTTTCTTCAAAAATAGCAACGAATCATATTCAAACGAAAGTTAGGCTTGATAGAAGTGACATGAATTCAATGATCTGAATCCATTGCCAAGGTGACAACTGAAATACTTAATCCAAAATGAACCTGAAACTAAAAATGAGTAATTAAATGACTGAACGCGACTTGCTTATTTTAAATGAGTTAAGCAAATTAATCTATTTAAAAATTAAATGAATATATGTTAGAATTTTTCAAAAATGAATTCGGTTTAGGCCTACAAATTTTCTACGAGCTTAAATTCAACGTAAATACAAACCCGCCTAATTTGACCTGGCCTGTTGCCTAGCTCTAGCCCGTGTTGCTAACGTGGGGCAAAGTCTGCAAGATTGTCCGGAACTTGAAATCAATTGCAAGTCTGCCAGCTTGTATCGTGGGGCAAAGCGGCGTGGAGGAAGAAAACCAGGGGTAAAGAGCACACAGATTCGAAAGTCAGCTGCAAATCGGGATTACTTGCCAACTGCCCATCATCATCCCCTCTTTATCTACACCCAATATCTCCAGAGGAGATACTCGGTGTGAGAAGAGAGAGAATTGGTGAGAGAAAAATGGCGGAGGAGGAGACCAAGGAGAAGCAGAAGAAGATCATGGTGGCTATCGATGAGAGCGAATGCAGCCGCTATGCACTCCAGTGGGTTCTGGACAATCTCAGCGAGATGCTCCAATCTTCTCAACTCATCGTCTTCACTTCTATTCCTATCGATTTCGGCGGCATCTATGCTGGCTCCTACGGCTCTGTTCGTGAGTTTTCTTCTCTTTCTCTCTCTTCTCTCTGATGGGTCTTTGTTGCAATTATCATGCTTCATTACAACATTCAAACTGCTTACTCCTAATTTTTGAATCACCTCTGAACCCTAAACCCTAGTGATGGAGAGGGTGTGTTTGGTAGGGAGGAAAATGGTTTTCCAAGATGGGATTTTGTACAAATCACTGGTACCAGCGAAAGTATGCTCCTTTTGATGCCTAAGTTGACTCTGATATGAATTTGCCGAATTCTTCTGCAAATTACAGCAATGTTTGTACTCGACTCGTGTATAACCTACTCAGACACACAATAATAACAGTAATGCATTCTATTGCTGCATTTTTTTTCAAGAGTCAGTTCACTCATAATCGACTCATAATGCACGTAGCAATACATCTTATTTAGTTATCCTTATCAAAAATATATCTTTTTGAGGTATTTTTATGGTTTATATAGTCCAGCAGTGCTTTATAAATGGAAGTCAGGAATGTACTTTTGTTTTGGTTTATGCAGCTCTTGACCTACTAACAGCAATCCAAGACAAACAGAAGAAGTTTGCCGCTGCTTTACTGGAGAAAGCCAAGGAGCTCTGCGCGCAGTATGGGGTATGAAATCCTTATTGGTGGTTGATACTAGTACACTTTTCAGTTTGTGCTTGTCAAATGTTGGAACTTGAAATGATCAATTGATTCTTTAGAAATTCACCAGATGATGTTATTTGCAATAACGAAACAAAACCACTATTTCACCAAAAATATTCATTCATAATATGGGCAGTGGCACCATATGTTTTTCCATGATTCTGGTCTCCTGAGAACCTTCAAAATGAGAAGAAGTTTTAGAAGACTCCATCTAATAGGAGCAGAGTTGTTGGGAATGTCTCTCAGATTGCTTCAGTAGGAACATAAAATGTGACTTGTGCACGAAATTTAATTCCAGTTTAGGATTGGATCAGTTGCTCATTGTGAGCATTCCTGGTCACTATGCTGGAAATTAGTTTCTTCGAGGTGTCCGCTTGGCTCTGTCGTGTTCTATTTTTGGTTTCCATTTCATAAGTTTCGTTAGGATCGTCTGTTTCCTAAACCTTTAAGCAGTCTTGCGAAGGACCAGGAAATGACATGTAGTGTAATGCTGAAGAGAGCGCGTGAAATTCAAAGATAGATTACTAGAGAATCTAGGGGATGAGGGGAAGCACCAAAGATTTTCTGGAGCTCACGATAGTGAGTGGTTGGTATTCACTGTTGTCCCTTAATTAGGTTGATGCTGAGGCAATTTCTGTAATGGGCAATCCCAAAGAAGCTATATGTGATGCTGTGCAGAAGTATAACTGCCGATTACTTGTTGTTGGCAGCCATGGTCGTGGAGCTATACAGAGGTTAGTCTTAATTTTTATTAGTTTTATTCATAAATGAATGTGGTCAGCTTGTTATATGTATGTTTGTTGTACTATCTGAATTTTGCTCTGTTTTCCTTGGTTCAGCTCTATCAATTCTTTCATTTTTGTTTTTAAGTTACATTTTCTCGAGTACCATTTTCTCCCAATTCTGATAGGATTGTATTGATTTTGTGGGCTAGAAATTGATTGCTTAAGTTATGTATAAGATGTTCCACCGAGATATCAACTTTAATATTATGAGTAGGTGCTTTCTACATGAAGTACCTATGTGGAGATTTGGACATCCTGATAGGATTTTTGACATTTGGACGATCCAAATTAAGGCCAAAATCAACATCCCCCCCCCCCCCCCCCAAAACAAAAAAACCCCCCCAAAAAAAAAACAGGAGGAAGAAATGTTATTCCTATGGAACTGGAACTGGTAGATTTTGCTTAGGCAACCACAAGTGACCTTGCTGATATGTTAAAAGTCATTTCATTGTATCAAATGGGTTGAGTGATTACTCCATATTCTTAGACCTTCTTCCTCTTTTACATCTTCAATTGTATTGCAGGGCTTTTCTCGGCAGCGTGAGTAACTATTGTCTTAACAATGCAAAGTGTCCTGTTCTGGTTGTAAGGCAACCCGTCTGAAGAAAATTATCAGCATGCACATATGCCACAGGTTGAGAATAGTATGCAAATATGCTACAGCTTGTTATGATAAATAATGTTGGTAGTGTAGTAAATAGTATACAGGTATGTGGAGTACCCCATCGTCTATCTGTGAGTATGTATTTGTTTGTAAGAACAGAGTTGTAATTTCGTTTCTATGTGGGTTAATAGTTTTCATCACAACCACCAGATGAGCAATTTAGATTCTAGTAGCATCTAATCGACCTGTTCATCAAAGGGGAGTGGAATAAACTCCTACCACAGAGAAAGAAATATAACCCAAAATAGGTTGTACTGTAAGATTGTCGCGTTTAATTAACTGATGCATAGAAAAGAACATTAAGAAAGTCCTTATTTTTGATTAGCTGCTAAGAACTAGCAAACAAGATTTATATAGGATTAGAAGCTTCTGAAGGTCTTGACGATGCTGTTCTAAACTGCATCAACATGTCAGCCAAATACTCGGTTGAGGGTGGCAGCTAATCTCACTGCTGCTTGAGCTAACCGTTGATTTGCTATGGGTAATCGCGAGAAGAAATAATCATCTGCAGGAAGTGAATGAAAATAAACATGGATTAACTTAACACTTATGTTAGATTATTCATGATGATGGCTTTGACTTGCCTTCTAGGGTTGAGTCTTCTTCCACATCTTTGTATGCCCAGTTACATGCTGCCTTGATGCTCTCCGATGCATATCTGCAAGTAGAGAAGTATAAACTGTTGGTTTGCTTGTCCCAACTTGTGTGTATATATATATATATACACACACACACACACACACATATATATATATATATATATATATATATATATATATATATATATGTATACACACACACATATATGTGTGTGTGTGTGTGTGTATATATATATATATATATATATCTCTTATTCAGCAAACTTGAATGTAACCTCAAACTAGGAATGATTGAAACTAAACATCGTTCATCGCCTCAAAACCATGACAGAAAACTCTCATAAAGTTCAAGAGAAAAGGGGTGGGGGATCATACATGTCTGGGCACGTTGGCTCGTTGCGACTGCAGCTTTCCCATTTTGCAACTTGGTCAGCCCATTCGCCCTGTTTCATGAAGTTCAAACAAAATATCAGCAGAAGAATAGTATCCATGGCTTAGCATAATTATTAGGTAAAATTGTAATGCCCGTATGTATATTTGAACCCTTGCAACATAACAAGTACTTATACTGATACCGTAATATTCTGCTGTATTGCATTAGTTAGATCCTGCACACTCTTGCCATAATCTGTCTCTTCTTCTGTTTCCACGATACTGTCATCCCACACCTGATTTGGTTCTAACTTTTGTCAGTAATATTTTTTTGTCCTCAATTTGTTCTTATCTCTGAAGACCAAACATTTTTGGCCAAATAAATTGTTGTTTTTTGGGGGGGGGGGGGGGGAGAACACAAGAAAGAATCTGACATGATGGAGAACTGTTTTCCTGGTGTACCAGTGCACATCAATAGTATTTCCTCCCTTGTCAGACGTATGACCCACATGTAGAGGCTGCAAAGTCATGTAAATAAGAATGTTATTCTTGTGACTGGATTTTTTTAACTTGTGTCACACTGCTGAGATGTTGTGGATTATTACCTGGTGAATGTCTCCCATAAAATGCCCAAGGAACAAGAGTGCTTCTGTGAGATTATCTGTTGCCAAAAGAAAGTACAGTGAGTGTGAACTACAACTACTATAGTGTGAACTAAATCTCTAGTGTATGTGCCGCTTTTACGTAGTTTACTTGTCTTACTCTTACCCCTGCAAACACTCGTGTAAGCAAAGATACTGGCTTTAAGAGATCCACAATCAGTTTGAACTCTGAGTTTAATCAGAAAGGGACATTAGCGACCTTAACTTAAGAGATTAACTCACATTCTTTAGATCGAGCTGCGTTGTTCTTATAGGCAAGAAGCTGAGAAGTGTAATTGTTAATAGCGCCAGCTACACACCTGTCCCTCACTCCATCTTCATCCTCACAGTCCCCTTGTAAGTATCAAAAGATAACAGCTGAGTTTCCAACACTCTTATTATTCAATTCATGCACTTTTTAAAAGAAATCATGAACAATGGCGTACTGTTGTACTGGAAGTTGCACAGAGAATCAGGAACGTTGATGTAATGGAGGGGTGAAGACCAGTGATAGCGAAATTTGACACGGTCTGCCCATGAACACACACTCCCGAAGTCTCCTTCTGCATACTCCGGCAGGAGCTCCTTCACTGCGTCATTTGCTGCTTCACTCAACCTAGACTGTCATAAGAACATTTGCTATCAGAAACACGTGCACACGCACACTCACACGCGAACACAAGCATGCACACGCAGGCACGTGCACACCCATACAGATAGAGAGGGGTGAAGAAAAACCTGAGCAATGGTGCAAATGACAGTGTGACCATCTATGCCCCAGCCATGGATGAGCGGACAAAGAAACTCTAGGAAGAGAGAAAGCAGTGTGAATTTGAGAGACATTATTTGTGCCATGATTTTGGGCAGTCAGTTTGTGTTTTCCTTGTTGTATATGAGGTTATAATGGGAGGTTGGAACATGTGGGAAAAGGGAACAATATCAGCAACTACCCAAAACGGATTTCATAATGGAGGGTGGTAATAAAGTGTGAATGGCATGAATCTTTGTTGGACTATATTCAGTATCGTATCTTCCTTAATAAATCTTGATCGCATACTAAATGGACAAGATCTCTCTCTCTCTCTCTCTCCCCCCCCCCCTCACACAAACTCATTTCATATGTCCAAACTTATGGTCAGAATATTAGGGGTGGGTAACGGATCGGGTATCCATTGAGTCAAGCGGATCAGCTCGTTTAAAATAGGGTCAATAAAGAGTCGGGTTAATATTGGGTTGGCCCATTAAGACATGTTAATAGATCGGACCGGATCAACCCATTAATGGTCTGTTTAGTGACCCATTATTTTTTTTTAATCTACTTGACACACTAATTTATATATTACAATTAGGCAAACTTATTACCAACATTTTATACATAATAATAATTATTATACACATTTTTGTGTGCAAGGTTGTTCAATTTTTAAACGGGCCCAAACGGGACGCCCAACCCGGCCTGACCCGTTTATTTATACAAAAGGCTCGTCCCTGCCCAAATGGTTAACGGGGCGGCCATGACCTAACCTGCCCCGGACCATTTTATAAACGGGCCGGCCTTAACTCGACACGACCCAATCCATTGCCCACCCCTATTCATAATCACTAAATATGATAGAACGCTAATAAGTTGTTCTTTTGCTTTTTTTTGCAAGGGTTTTTTTTTTAAGAAAACCATAAATTTTTAACATAGGGTTAGCTTATATTATACTTCTAAGAGCATAAACTTTCAAAAAATACATAAATGTATTTGTGTTTAAATAAATATATAACAAATCCACATCACAAAAAGTATACATACATGATATTTGAGGACACATTCTCATCTGTAATAATTGGCTTGTTTTAAGGGTTTAGTTGGTTGGATCAAAGAGGAGAGGCGTATTTGTCACTTAGAAAAGGGTTCTTAAGACTTTCAGTTGACATTTTTGGGCTTGAGTGTTGTCACGCT
Organism: Carnegiea gigantea; assembly: GCA_029747015.1. Classification (NCBI taxonomy): domain Eukaryota; kingdom Viridiplantae; phylum Streptophyta; class Magnoliopsida; order Caryophyllales; family Cactaceae; genus Carnegiea; species Carnegiea gigantea. The sequence goes on from JAKOGI010000078.1 coordinate 176,837, forward strand.
CCGCTTTGGGTGTTGTATTCGCTCCATGAAACAAAACCTTTTGTTTCTTCCCCCTCTCATATTGTTTTTCAGGCCTCCCCCAATTGATGGAAAACCCAAATAAAGAAAAACAAAAAGAAAAGTATCATATTCCAGCCCGTCACTTTCTTGATCTTCTCCTTGGGCCTGTTATTAGACCCAAGTAGTGGTCAAGGCTCAAGCCCATCTATCCCATGACCCATCTGTTTTGTTAGGACTTAGGCCCCCCCCCAAAAAAAAAAAATCTGTTTTTCATACTTAGTATTCGATTGACCAAAAATTGTGGGACTTACCAGGATAAAATATTCAAGATAGTGCTTAAGTTGGATGTAAATAATCATTCAATTTAAACAAATTTGTAATTGTATTTTTATTATCTTGTTTCGTTGTAAGAGAATGTTACAAATAATAACTGTCATGTGACTATAATTATCATAGATTATATAATCATAATTATATTACAAGATCAAATGTATTATATTATATTCAACCAAATATTACACAAGTGTCTTAATCTGTATCTACTCGCATAACAAAGTCTAACCTACTATCAAGTCTGAGTCAATTAGACTTGAGTATATTCAGACCAAATATTGTGAACCACTTAAATGTGGTGCTTTATTACTCTTGTTTTTTCTAGTGCATTAGAGGACTTCAGTTTCTACCATAAATTTAAGATACAATAACACACCTAACATCAATACAAAAAATGAATGAATTTCAAAAACGATATTTTTATTTTTGATCCTTCTAAATCTATAACGTGAAATACGTAGGATTAAAAAAAAAAAAAAACCTTTAACTTACAAACACAATTTAGCAATCGGAACTACAATATGGTTCTAGAATGAGATAACTTGATGGAGTAGTAAATAATTCATAACAATTTTCTCAACCTCCATTACTTTCCTGAAAATGAAAACCCAAAAAGAAAACGATGAGGGTGATGAAATAGACGTGCTAGATTCCAACAAATCATTCAAATGGAAAAAGGCGTCCCCAAGATGAAGTAACATCCACCTACACAACATTCATTAATCATTTGGTATTTCCAGTGGATGCGGCAAAAAAAAGAATTAAACAAAAGGGACGCCTGTGAGTGCATTCCAGTTTTCCAGTTAAACATGTCCACGCGTCAACATTTCAATGGAGGACCCTTCAGCAATTTGAGTGCCCCAGACCTTTTGAGGTTGTCATCCACGGAAGCCGCATTTCGTACCGCCGCTTAATTTCGGTTAATTTTTGATCAACTTTTATTTATGATCAAGCAACTTTGATTTTTGTTACGATTCAGGTTGGATTATTTTTTATTTATGTTGAAGTTTGCCTATTGGTTTTTAATATAGTAAATTGATTTACCTTTCAAAGAAATACTTTTGTAGAGAAAAATTGAATAGAATTCAGTTTAGTTTGAGAAAATTTGAAATTAACTTGTGAATTACAACATATATATTGTATTTCCAAATAATCCTGGCCACTATTGTCCTTTTTTTAAAAAATCTATAAAGCTTTCTTCTGTTTTGCCTAATCATATATAGCGGCCAAAGATTACGGATCCGAATCCAGAGTGTAAATATTGATGCCAGCTTTGTCGACATTATCAAAACTGATGTTATTATTTAAAGTAATAGGATAAAAAAGAATGATGCAAGAACACCGGGAAAGAGATTCAAATTGTTGTAGGAAAATACACAATTTTTGAGCTACCTTATCTCATCATGTCAATTCGGGTCCTATTCTCTTCGACTTATTTTCAGACAGAATAAGTTCAGATAAATTCAGTTCAGAATAAGTTTAGTTTAGAAAATTCAGAATAAGTTCAGATAAGTTTAGATAAGTTCAGTTCAAAAAGTTTAGAATAATGAGTTTAGTAAATAACTTCAGAATAAGTTCAGATACGTTCAGTTCAGAATAGTTCAGAATAAGTTAAGTTAAGTTCAGCTCAAAATAAGTTCAGACAAAATAAGGCAAAGAGAAGAGGCTCTCGGCCAACTTCTTCCGATGTGTACTCGACATAATATCATCAGGCATCCCATTAGTTATTCTCCACGGTAACCCGTCAATCTCTACTCAATAAATGCGAATGAAATGAATCAAAAAATAATAAACCTAGTTGAAATTTTCTATTTTTATCAATTACAAATATGAATATATTGGCAGTATGCTAGTTTGTTTGTTGGCTCATGTGGTGTTTTTTTTTTAAAAAAAATAATAATTATTGACTTTTCAAGATTAGGGTCTAATGATTTCGTATTGAGTCTAATTTAAGCGTGTGCTTAGAATGGTTTGATAAAGTTTCGATGTCTTGTTTGTTAAGTACAAGACTACAAGTAGATTAAGAGTACACCTGCTCAAACACATGACATAAAAATGTTGATGGAAAACCTAAAGAATGTGATATGAAGCAGTATTTTTAGTGGTTTGGTTTAACACATTTTGTGCTGTGTAAATATTTTTGGTAGATTTTTATTTATTGACGCATGGATATATTCATTAGTATTTCTAATGAGAAATTATGTAAAACTATTGCTACTTAAAAATTTTATTAAAAATTAATCGATCAAAACAATTTGATAAGTTAAAATCAAATCAAATCAAGTGGAGAGGAAAAGGGCCTAGTAATCTTCTCAGAGCTGTAACAATGTTTAATTCGTGAGGATGATAGCTTAGGTCAAATAATTTTATTTTTTTTTTCCTGGGGTGCAAAAGTAAATATCGATTTGAAGAATATCTTTGAGTATGGATATGTTCTTCAAAATTAAGGGGTGGGAAGAATTTCCTAGTACTTTCGGCTACAGTCATTCATTTTTACCCCTTGAACCTTAAAAAAAAAAAAAAAAAATTAGAAAAAGGGGGAATGAATTGGAAAGATCGATGCCAAAAGGTTGCAATCAATTGCGAATTGGAAAGTAGAGACTCTGCCTAGGAGCACTTGAAGAGACACCGTACATGAGGAGTTCAAATTTCTCACGATCTCTAGTCTCTTCTGTATTGCTCCATGTGAAGGATAGAATTAATGAGGAGATTCTAGATGTAACTTGTAAATTAAGAATCAATTTATTCGTAAAAATTTTTTAATTTCATTATTTCATTTGTTCGTCCGTATAAAGTTCAAAATTTTCATCCCATTTCACTCTCTTCTCTGTTCTATCATTCCATTTCTTCTTACCTTTTTTTTTCATTCGTTCTCTCTTTTAGGAAAAATACCACTCTTTTTTGCTATTTTCTACCCCATTCTATTCTTTGATATCAATATTTTCTTTTTTTACGCCCTTCCCATTCCATTTTGTTCGTTCTCATCTCTATCCATTTGACCCCTGCAAGAAAAATATCATTATTTTTTATTTTATCTTATTTCTTTCCACTTCATTCTACTCCTTTTCATTCAATATTTGTTATTTCCTTTCCCACGAGAAACAAGCCCTAATTTGCTTGACTTAAATTTAGTTGATAAGAGGAAAACTTTCATAAACTCATAAGATTGTTATAAAATACGATATGTGAGTACGTAAGGGCGATGTTAATGGTCAATATTAAACATATTTGTGTATTTGACCCTGCACAGCAAGTTTAATTTTCAATATATAAAAGTTCTCGAGATGCTTACACGTAATTGAAATACCGTATTGTAAAAAAATTCTTTTAAATGTGCGTGGAAGTTAAAACATTAAAATAAAAAGCAAGACTGCAGGGGCTGCACAACTAAAAACTTGAGTTTAAACGCAGAAAATAATCCATAAGCTGGAAGCCCATTATTTTCGGAGTAACAGTATTAATTTACAAAAATTAAATTATTAATCTAAGCTGGAAGTTCTATCTTTCGAGCTTCACCCACCACCGAGGACGACCAGATCAACTGCCCCACACAAATTTCCCCTTTTATATAACCCTCATCTTCTCCTCCACTCCACCTTCTTCTTTCCCCCTCTCTTTCATCACGTCTACCCCCCCCCCCCGGCTCTCTGCTTCCCAACAACAATGGAGGTCCCTGTAATCAATCGAATGACAGAATTCGAACCCAGCCATCCATTAATCTCCCGCATTTTCTCCCTCTTCGAGTTCGGAAAACTCTCCGTTCCTCATCGATTCTGGAAATGGGGTGCTCTGTTTCTCGCTCTAGTTTACGCCTTCACCAGCATGGCTTACAGAATCAAGTTCTTAATCCTCCATTACCACGACAAATCCAAGTCTCTGTTGGCCGCCACAGAGCCCCTTCTTCCCAATTTCGATGACGATTTCTGCAGCGATGACGACGAAAATGATGACGTTTGCTCCTCTTCTGCCTCCTCCTCCGATGGGGAACAGGAAGACGAGGACCGCATCTCGTCCTTCGAGGATTTGACCCGATTCGATGAAGATTTCCGGGTCAAGGGTAGCTTCGGTAATTTCAGCGAAAGCACTTTGAGAAAGCGAAAATTCAACATTCGTCGGCGCCGGAGTATTGGAGATGACTTCTCACTGTCGGATTTGGTTAATGGAAACGGCGTCGTTAAGCTTTGGGATAGCTCGTTTCTGGGTGATTTACCGGCGATGACGGTGTCGCCAGCGGTGATATTCTCCGCCGGCTCCGGTGACGACGGGGTGTTGGGTTTGGGGTTATGGGATTTCAGAACGAGCCGCCGCAAGCCGTCGGTTCAGGCCGAGTGGCGGTCCGATCGGCGGGGCAGAGTGGTCGGTGTTGACGGCGGTGGGACCGGGGAGGTCTACGTGAGGGATGACGCGAGGGGGATGGCGGTCGGTGACGTGAGAAAGTTGAATACGCCGTTAGAGAATTCGACGGCGACGGAGGATGACACGTGGTGGGACGCTGACGGCGTAACGGACGAGTCAACTCAGTGAATAAACTTCAGCGGCGAGTCGCGAGGTAGGTGGGAATCAGCTGCAATGGGGTGTTTGTGAGCTGGCGTTGGCACTTGGCATGCGCATTTAAACAAGAAATACCCGATGAGAAAATTACGAAATACCCTGCCATTTCCCCCTTTTTTTTTACACATAATAAATTGAAAAATGTATGTATGGCTCAAATAATTGTTCTGAGCTTTGATTGATGGAATCTGGGGTTAAGATAGATTAATTATTTGATTCCCCAAGTCAAATGTATATACCTCTTCTTGTCAATTGGTAGATAAAGTTGATGTTTCATCCTGATAAAATCATCACATTGTTTCGGGAACTTGGATTTTGGTTATGTTTTGTTTTTAATTAGTTCACTCAGTAAATGTGTGATATATTTTTTTCTTTTTTGATTCAAATGAACCATGAAGTCAATCCAATATAATTGGAGGAGGGATAACCGAATATAAAATTTAATGTATTCAGGACCCCAGTCTTAATTACTTAACTAAGATCTCATCGGTGTAAATTTGTGATAAATGATTAGGACTATTCTACGAAATTTTCAAATTAGTTCAATAGGCCTATACCAAATCAAGTTTGGTCTAACATAATTTGTCATCGGTTGTGTATAGTTTTCTCAAATGAAAATGACTTTTCTAGACTAGCAAAACACGTTATCGATTTGGAGCTATTAAATGATGTACGTAGGCCAATAATGATGCTGCTATTTAACGTATTGGTCCAATTGGAGGACTAAACTGGTCTTTTTGAACATGGATTCTTTGGTCATGAAAAATAATTTTATTATTAAATAATTTCTACCATAAAATTTTTTCTCAGAAACCGCCACTAATTTTGTCTTCTTTTACATTACAAAATGGAGAAATCATATGATTGTTGACAATCTAGAGACAAGTTTCAAGTGGTGACTGGATAAAATCTAAGGACATTGTGCAAATTAGAAGAAAATATTTTCAATTATTAAAGCCTCTCATTAAAAATGCAAAGACAAACTGAATGCAAAGCAAACGATTAATTGTAAGTAAACTTGATCTATGAAGTGACGCTGATATTCAAACGCGTCTAGGATGACTTGCCTTCCCATGCCTTAATGTGTCTCCATGGACAGTCTTGATGTTGATAAATGACAGATGACCACAAAACTTTCTCACGTAGAGCTCATTTTCAAAGTCTTCTCACTTTTTTAATTCAAAATAGCCATATGATAGCAAGCACAATAAATGACAATCCAAAAAACCTTATTGTGAAATAAACTGTTTATATTAGAGTGCAAAGATTACTTACACGCTCTCCATACTATTATTGAGCATTTGCATTTCAAAATTTATCACACAAATTTTCATAAACTTAAAACTACATCAGCATGTAAAAAATTTCTTGCGCACATCCAACCTATTAAATAACACTAATTGCGAAGATGTTTCTAATTAGATAAAAATGATGCTTGGAAATTGATATTTTTAGTTGCATATCATGAAAAACTATGTTCGTCCTAACCTAAATGGCTCATTCAGTGAAAAGATGAAAATTAATGGATGATTTCTTCCGAACATAAAAGAAAGAGCCCTTATGCATGTGCATGTGGAAACATGACATTAGGGGGTACATGTTATTATTTTTTATCTAACTAATTTCAAGTAAAGATTCACATCAGAATGGTACTAGTTGATGAGAGTTACATTGTAAGCAAAAAGAATAAGGAAAGTGTATGAGAAACTCTATTCTTGTTAACAAAAAATATAATAAAAGTATGCACACATTATGATAGAAATTGATCTTTTTAGTTACATAAAACTATATTCTTCCTGATCTAAATGTCTTATTTGGTGAAAAAGTGAAATTTAATGTTTGTGTATGAAAAACTTTGTTCCCACTGACAAAGAATATGCTAAAAGTACACTGATACACTATGATTAGTTTATTTTAATTTGTATCGTTAAAGTCTGTTATTTTTTTGGTAATATTTGTCATCTAGTTTCATCACATGATGTTAACATACCTTTGATATTTAATTTTTTAATATAATTAGGATGACTGATATCTTCTTATTCTCATATGTACCAAAATTTTAAAAAAAGGTCCCAGCAAGAAAGCATTTGTTTGGTAAGAAAAACATGGAAATTTTCATCTCCAGTGTGGGTACGAGTGTGAAAAATGGTCGGTCAGATCACATTCACTTCGTCTTGGGTACGCGTGTGGATCTGTACGAGTCTCGTGTGATTGGGTTGCGCGTTTGACTGAGCCACAGAGAACGCTGACAAGGATGCCAAATTACATTTACGTGGTCCATATTTTTCATGGAATTACCGAGCACACGTCACAAAATTGAATGCTATACATGGTGGTTGGAACGTACTCTTTAAAATGACTCTCTAACTAAGGTACTCTCATTAAAGAAATTACAGATAATATAATCTCTTAATATTTGAGTTAAATGTTCAGAGTGAACAATCTAGAGACCATGACATAACTCATAGTAATATGCTCTCATCAATTAATTCAGTCACAAATAACTATACGTATTTATTATAAAAATTTGGCTTATCACATATATATTTTAACTATGATTTCTAATGAACCGTTCTATAAAAGGGCATGTTCTTTTCAACTTATCGTAAGTACTTATCAACAACTTTCAATATAATTCGATATATTTTCAAGTTATTTTCTTTATATTTCTTTAACCGTCTATCTATATAACTATATATAAAATGAGGTGATTCTGCAAGTTTTTGCCAAGCATCATAGCATTATTGGTTAATACATTAACTACTATTTTAATTAATCTTGTTTCTTTTAGCATACATACAATCCTTTTTTATTTAGTATATAACTTGCAAGGCCTTCCATCTTTTCATTAGTCAATCACTTAGAAGTGACATTAACCAACACTTACATGCAAAAATAGCACATGTGTAAACGATAAAAACAACAATAGATACAAAGATTCTTTAACGGATAAAATAAATCTGAACAATGAAAAAAAATCATTGATTAAATATTTATAATTTTAAACATTGTGTTGTGTTTGCAAATGAGAGCTATCGAATTTGAAAAAGAAGAGAGAGAATGTTGCCATACTGCTTGATTACATTGTGTACTAATCATGATCTCCAAAATATGAGAGATCAACTTATTTGTACAACTAAAAACAAGAAAGACTCCCGCCAAGTGTTTGTTGCAAGTTTGTCATAACAATCTCTAACAAAACAGTGCAGGTAAAAGAAAAAGGAGAGAGGGAAGTAATTAGGAGAAAAATGGTTAAACTCCAACACATTGATATATTGGTTTACTCAACCCTTGTATCGCAGAGGAAATAGTTCTAGTTCAATATATTTTAGCATGTTTCAGCATTTTTAAGTATGTTTGAACATTTTTAAGTATGTTTCAGCATATTTAAATATTTCTCATAAGTCAGAAAGTACATATCCTAGATAACCATCTTAATTGTACGACTCTTCCTTCATGCTAATGCAATTAAATTTCATGTGACATAGACATAAATTGATATTTTGACTTGTTATTTAATTATTAACATGTTGTTTTGGAGTGTATTAATAAGTCATAAGAGAGCAAAAAAAATAGATGCTAAGAGAAAGAAAGAATAGTTACACTATCATTTGAATAATTACTGAGATTGGGAAAGACCAGTTATTGCAATATTTGGTTGTCATCATTTAACCCAAAAAAATAGATTGGAAAAGAGTCAAAAAGTACTACATAATTTACTAATTGGGACGCTTAAAAGAAACAATATAATAAGAAAAACGTCATATAATATGGTTACTTTTCAATACTTTCATCTTTTTTACGGAAAAAAAATGCTATCACCAATAGAATTTTGACTTTTATTACATTTTCCTGCCAATGTTTTACACGTTAGTTGCCATGATTAACTTGGGAGATCGTTCCATTAGTTTGATCCTCTTTTCAAAAAAATAAATTTTAAGGTCAAATTCAAACATATATATAAGACCAACACAGAAAAAGTCCACGGGTAAAATATGAACTGAAAATGACATTGTTCCGACGCTAACACGAAAACCGCCCATAATAAAAGTGATATTGAAATGCTTACATTTTGGTATTAAAATTCTAACAACCCCCCCCAATAAAGAAAAAGAAAAAAAAAAAGGAAAGGAAAGGTGTACGTTATTAATTAATTATAATCAAACACATGCTGGCAGAAGGATTAAATTTGTGGGAGGCAGCTATAACATTTTGACAATTAGGAGGGTCCTCTTAATTAAAGTTTAAACTAAAGAAATCAATAGGTTCACTCGTCAATGTCGTCTATGTTGATTTGATGTTTCGGCTATTTTTCGCTCATTTTCCATTTTCCACTTGGTTTGCTGGTTGACGAAGAAGAAAAAGAGATACTATTATATTCTTAAATTTAATTTATAATAAGTAGCTCATGCAATATAAATCATAGAGCCCATAGTATTGTGGTTAGTTTAAATTTAATTGTCACTGTCTTGGTGGCCACCAGCCATCAATATTTAGATATAACATATCATCGCAAATGTATAAAAGCGAACATCCTAGATGAAGAGAATTTGATAAATTTAAACCTCAGTCTAAGGGCTGGTCGTGCGATTTTTGAGATTCTGACACCATGTGGAAAATTATGTGGTAAAATGGCTCACATTACCTCAATAAGAGTGCAATTGACAAATATATCCTCAATAACCCCTTAGTATAATGGAATAATTATTTCGAATACCTCTCACATCGTTTATAGTAGATCACAACCAAAATAGATGGTAGCTTATCGAACAAACGAAAAACAAACCATTATCATGAAATATCACGTAGGATGGAATGTATAGTAGCTAGCTTAGGCATGGGGCATGCATTGAACAAACTAACACGATAAATTAATCAATAATTCTGGCGCAATCATTGTACATCAGCTTGTTGGGAAAACTGATAGTGTAAAATAGGTAGCTAGTTGATTAGTTGAGCATCTAATAACGTGAAGAAAACAAATTAAAGGTCCTCTAATGTTTGCTTAGACTAGCTGGGATCCTTCCTTGTTAATTAATTCTTGCATTAAGATAGAATATACATGCGTGAGGCCACTGCAATTTGTTTCGCCAAGCCCCACTCCATGAGTATTGTGGCTGTGAGTGAGAGCAAAGGGCCATGGGAAAGTCCAGACGAAGAATGGTTGGCAGAATCATCATCTTGCTAATTCGTGGAAATGATTTAGCTGCACCTAACCCTATTACTAACTCAATCATCATTCATGGCGTCGGTGTTATCCACTACGGCACTACTCCTTAATTAGATTGTTTGCTTCTGTTAGATAAAATTAGAACCAGGGAAGCCTAATTGCCGTCTTATTCACATAATTGCAATTAGGTTTATCATTAAACGTTAAACAAACCCAACAAATACAGCTAGCTAGGTTGTGCTGCCTTTTTTAAGGAAAAGTTGAGTCAGAACTCATTCATCGAGTAAAATTGGCCGACCCTGTGTGGGCAGTTAGAAACTTGATAGAACTGTTGCATATTTGGATTATAGTCCTATTAATACTTAATTGCTATTATGGAATCATTCTTAGCAATTGAAAGATAAACTATATATTAAGAACTTTTTAGTTTTGGATTATGGTTTTTTTTTTGGGTGCCAAATTTTGAAATATTTGACAAAATTATTCTCCTATTTTCGTTGTAGAATTGAAACAATGAATATAATTCAATGTAAAGTATGACGGAAAAAAAGATTTGATTTATTAGAGAATTTTTTTTTGTAAGATTTTTTCCTTTTGGTACAAATAACTTAGACAAATGAACACTTTCAATATCCCAAGATCATGACATGATTGTACTGAAACGAATATTTACAGGGATTATTATGTCGTATGCCGATAAGATCTTTATGTCAACATCAACTACGGTTCATTGTTTTTCATCTTACAAAGTCAACAGGCAATCAGGTTAGAAAGTCAAACCAAAGCAACCTTGAACCTTGCTAAGCTGAGTGTTTAAAATTAATTGATTAATTAATCAAGTTATAATTAGCGTACACTAATAGCTCACTAGATGTTTAGGGAAGTGACCACTCACCAGTGACCAACAATGTTGGCACATTCCAGTTCCTTGGGGCCCAAATGCGGAATTAATGGGACCATGGATTGGGCTATGTCCCACATGCGGAATAAAAGGGGGGGGGCCATATGACCCCTCTGGAGTTCAGCATTCGGTCGGACCAACAAGCTGGGCCTGGCCTGCCTATCTCACTACAGCAGTGCAAGGACTATAAGTACTCCCGCCAACCTATGTCTTGTCCCTTTAATTCATCTGCACTGAATTAATCTTATATTTAATAGCATGCCTTTGAGCAGAACTAGTTTTCAGCCCCGTGTCATGCGTGGGCTGCTTTTGGAAAATATATAAGATTAAGTATTACTACAATTTTTGAGTATTCAAATTGTTACCTCTTTTTCATAAAATGGAGTATTTATATATGGATTTCATACAAATACACGCATTTTATCCTCAAAAAACTAATAATAAAACGAGCAATAGGTAGCCGTTGGATAACACAAACAAACAAAACTTTCCTAAATATTGATGGCCGTTGGACAACACAAGCACAATAAACACTTTAGTAAAACGGATAACAATTATCCTAATATTGAACGCCAGTTGCTAAATAAGGATAATTGAAAGTTGGAACTGAGGATCAATCCAAGGTTTTTTCTCCTTTTAAAAATTTTTAAATCACAATTATATTTCGCAATAATAAATATTCATCAATCTTGGCAACACATAATGCTAATGAATTATTCTAATATTTAAAACAAAAAAAGACTACTACATAGCTACATGGACTAGTGTATATTAGCTAACTCGCTTTTAGTTCCATGCAAGCATGCCCTTCCAATGGAAGAATTTTTGTCAATTTCTAATTTAGTTTTATTATTATAGTTAAATAATAAATATATAAAATTTTAAAATAATGATAATTATATAACAACAGAATTATCATTTCATTTTTTGACTTATTATTGTTTCTTTTTTGTTTCCTTTTAAAACGCTTTATTTTTTAATTTTTGTTTTCATCCCATAATTACTATTCACTATTTTTTCAAAAATCTCTAATAAGTGTGACATCTTTTTTTATGGGCACATTTTAGTAGTTAAATGAATCGACTTTTTAATAAATATTATATTATGATCTTAACAGTCCCTACATAGGATATGTAAAAGGTCAGTATATGTATATCTAAGGTTCAATTCCGATAAATTTCGAAGTTAAAATCGATACTCTATATAATTTGTCCGTTCTTGAACCAAAAGCCACTAGACGGAACCTGGCAACACGTGTTAATTGCGCACCCAATTTGCATTTGTCTTTGTATTTGTATAAAGAATTTGGACACCCACAGAGGATTTGTTCCATAGAGACTAATTGCACTGAGCGCTTGCTGGGCTTAGGCTTGATGTTATGGGCATTTGGTATGGCGTTCTGCGCTATGGATTTCTGCGGTCTGGGATGGGGTTCTCTGATTGCCTTTCTTTAACAGGGTCTAGTAATGGAGAACACCCCCGGGATGGACTACAGCAAATTCTAATTAAGGATGGAAGTATTGTTCGAACTTAAAAAATCTGATCAAAACCCACCCCATTTAGCAAATGAATGGGTGATTAAAATGGATTTGAAGTAGATATGGGTAGGTATTACATTTGAAAATGAATATTGGTATAGATATGGATTCTTAAAATTCGTACTCGATTGTGTATTCAATTTGCTAGTAAAAGGTGACCAAAATATAATAAAATTCAAAAATAAATGTTAGGTATGAAACTTTAATTGTATAGTGTTTATTTATATAGAAGTAAAAAAATTATTTTTTTTACAATTTTAACTTCCGTGAGTTTATCTGGACATGAATTTAAATAGCGCCGCTTGAAGCTAATAATCAAATATAGTGTGCATGCAAATATGAGTTGAATATGGGTGACACTTTGTACACTCTATATATACTCAAATAAAACTTGTAAACTCGAAAAACTCAATAGGTATAGGTATAAGTATAATCATCCAAAGCTCAATGGGTATGAATATAAGTATACGCATGATTTTTGAAAATAAGTATAAATACAGGTATAGTTCAACCTGCTTAGAATCTGCACCACCCACGCCCGAAATTCCAACCTGTTTTCCTCAGACTTCTGCGATTTCGATTTGTGAAGAGAAATAAAATAAATAATTGAGTAAGCATGGCAATGAGACCATACCCATTAAATTATGGAAAGGGAACAGCACAAGTACAACATTGGTGGCCTGAATGCGTCCGTACATAAAACATGGGCGGGACAACTCTCATAGAGCCGAACGCACCACTGACGGCCCACTAAACATCCCACTCTAGACAACGCCTGAATTTTCATCAACTATTGTTCCCCATCATCCCTCTCTCCCCTGCTTCATTAGGAAACATCACCACACACGCTCCATCTTTGTTTAGTTGCTGCAGCGCAGCTGAATAATTACGGAGCTAAAATGTATAGGAATGTTCTAGTTTTGACATAGAGGTATTCAAAAGGAAGACACATCGAAAGAAACGCAAATTCACCATATTTCAAATGTTGTCAATCGACTGGAAGTTTTGAAAGGCAACTTGGGCGATATGTCGACGGTATTCAGCTCAAAGCCTTGTTCTTTTCGTGGGTAAATTGCGGTGTGGCACGCAAATGAATGAACGAAGTTGAATTATGTGCAAAAGAGGGAAGGAAAGGAAATCAGTGGAAAATAGTGGAAAGGAATGGAGAGAAGTGGGAAGGAGGGGAATGAGATGACAGTATTGATATTTGTTTTTGTAATGGTTTGTACCAGATGAAATTAACTATATTTCAGCTGTATTGTTGAATATGGATATTATTTGTACATTTTTTTTTTTACTTTTCATGGTTTATTTATAATGGTGAACTAACGTACATAACATAATATTATTTTATTTTTTAATTATTATATTTATAGATATTAATTTAAGGTCTTTTCTTTACGTTGGTAAATCTTATTTTATCAACTTCAACCAACTTCATTATGTTTTGACAAACTTTTACCAACTTTCATTTTAAAAAAAAACTTTCTAGTTCAACCAACTTCAACCAATCATATCAAAAAAATATCAACTTCAACCACCTAAGATATTTCCACTCTTTTACATTAATCAACTTCTACTCATCATATCCAAAAAATTATATCAACTTCTTCCAACTTTAACCAATTTCTTCTAATCTTCTCCAACCTTAACCAAGTTTTACCCACCATACTAAAAAATACCAACTTCAACTCACTTTTACCGATCTCAATCAACTTTACCTATTTACCAACTCTTATTTTTCAATGAAAAGAACATGCCCTTAATGTTATATTGGTATATTTGTTATAAATATGAGTATGCTATATTTATGTAAAATAGTTAATTTGAACTTTCTAAAAAAATAAAAATAGTTAATTGAAAATAACAAATAACGAATATTCGGTTGATAACAATTAAAACATTAGTATACATAATTACGTACATCATACGAGATTTCAAAGTGTCGGAAGAAGTGTATCAGAATAGGAGATAGTAGGAAGGAGTGGGAGGGAATGAAAAGGGGTGGGAAGGATTAAGGGATGAGGATTTCCTCTCAAAGAGAACAGGGTATAAGAAGTTTTGAAATAGATTTTAAAGTAGTTTGACTCTAGTGGCTATTATAAGAGCAACTTATAAATCGATCGCATTTAACAATTAAATTTGCTTTTGATACCTGCTTAATTATAGTTATAAATTTGTTAAGCTATATACATGGTTGTTTACAGAATGGTAATAGCCTGTTCATTCTTTTCCAAGGTAGTGAATGACTAAGCAACTCTAAATTGCTTATGTAAACTTCATAACTAAAAACATATAGAAATTACAAAAAAAAAAAGTACAAATTTGGAACATATTACAAAAATCTTAACAAATTAAATGATGTTAAACCTTCTATGATACTACTGCACGATTTTATTCTACATTCAGCATAAATGATGACCAAAAGTATAGCACAGCTAGACATGAATATGATCCATTCTCTCCTATTTAGAGCATATGCAATGCAAAGCTCACGAGTCAAAAATTTCACTCACGGTCCAAACAATACCATGCATCAATGACCCGTTTCGCTCGTCCCACGGTCCAACTCATAGCTCTGATCCGCCCCCACTTATTTTCTCTCTCATTTTTTTTGCCAACTAAGGCCCTGTTCTTTTCGTGGTTTAATGAACCCAACCCATTCCTTCCCACACCCACCCACTCCTTCCCCCATTCCCACTCTTTCCCACACTTAGAGTGTGTTTGGTAGGAGTGAAAACATTTTCTTAGAAAATAATTTTCTCATTTTACGGTGTTTGGTAAAACAAGAAGGAGAAATTCGTTCTCAGGGAAAAATCAGTTTACCTAGAATGAACGAACATATTTTTACTTTGAATAGAGTGTAAGTTGATTTTATGTTTCTTAGACTCTCATATGATCTGATACTCTTTCTATATCTCGTGTCTATTTCCTCGACATATAGTTCGAAGATTAAGAAAAATTATTTTTAACTTTTTTGTTTATTGTTTGCTAATCAAACTCATCATCCAGACAGTTCATTTTTTTCTTTCACCAAACAACTGAAAATATGAGCTGAAAATTATTTTACATGAAAAATTATTTTATATGGAAAATCATTTCTAGAAAAATGATTTTCAACCCTGCCAAACACACAATTAAACAAAAATACCACTCCTTTTCACTCTCATCCACTCCTTCCCCCCTTTTCCACACTCCTTCATTCAACTCCCCTCTTCATTCAACTCCTTTCAACTCCTGCCCACTCTCACGCACTCCGTTCCCCCCTTTCCCACACTAAAAAAAAAAAAACCACTCTTACCAACTCTCACCCACTCCTTCCCTCCTTGTCCACACTCACCCATCCCACACCTATCTTTTCCCACTTAAAAGAATAGGGCCTAAGCTCTTAGAAGTCTAAAACTCAATAATATGTTAGTAGTGGGGTCTATAAAATATTACTTTATTTCGTGATTCAAGTTGGTGATCCATAAAATGTAGAGAAAAGAGAAAAAGTTGACTTGTGAGATGATGTAAAGGGTGTGGGCCCACTTATAATTTAAAATTATGGATCATCATTGCATATGCTGTTAATGAATGGTAATTTCTTTAGTTTAATGATTCAAAACAACTTAACATGTTGATTCGGAGCAGAAGAAAACAAAACAAAAATTTTGATGTTGATTGGGAAAGTTTACAAGCACTTTTTCCTAGACATTAAAAAGTATTTTAGTAACTATATAATACTTTAAGGATGAAAAGGTGGGGGAATTTATGGGATCATGGGCAAGGAAACGCACGCGGTCCTGCCTCAATTCACAAGAGTCCGAGTCCGAGTCCGAGTCCGAGTCGTCGTGTTTTGGCGTGAAAGTGGATATTTGTATCATTATTTATTTCGAAGCCTAGGGTTAGCTGCTCAGGCTTCATTCATTCCTGACCCTTGTTGCTTGCACTGCGCTCAATTCACAGTTTTCTATGCCCTTGTCTTTGATCTTCATCCTCGGATCTGTCGCTGTTCTTTTATCATATATGATATAATATAAATTATTTAATTGACGCAACACTTTCTGCTCATTTTGTTGGGAGCATTTTTACAGGTACCACTTAAACAATTACAAGACAAGCGTCATTGAAACCAACATGCCATGTTCTCACCCTCTACTTGTGCTTGTCCTTCACGCCTTTATCATGCTCCCATGCGCCTGTCTCCTTCCTATGGCGGTGTTTTTTTACGGATCAACTTACACACGTACATAATTTAGAGAAATCGAACTCCACTATTTCTTATAGAATCGAGTATTTAATTACTATGCTACTTTTAAACGAGCGCAATACTACTGTCCTGTTCTATTTTACATTTTTGAGGATTTAGTTAGGAACTTAAATCTCCTTATAATTTCATACATTTCCTTACAGCTCTTTAAATTCTTAACATAATCTTTACATTTTCTTACATCTCCTTACATCTTCTTACATCTCATATAGATTTTCTACAACATTCAACAACTTCTTACCTCTATCCTTACATCTTTTTACAGCTTCTTATATCTTCTTACAGTTCCTTGCATATTCTTGCAGCTCATTATATCTTCTTACAACTCCTTATAACTTCTTACAGCTCCTTACATTTTCTTGTAACTTACAACTGTATCTTATCGTGAAATAGAACAGGCCCCGTAACTTTCATTGCATCTCTTTCTCTGTTTTCTTGTCCTCCCTTCTAGTAAGAATATTTAATGATGGATTTGAAAATTTGTTCAAAAGCGTTTTTTTATATTTTAATTATTCTCTACTATCGTGCCCATTTTAAACAATTTTTAAAAATTTTTGAGATTTTTTGTATTACAATTTTGCGATTTCCAAGAACAATATTGCAGGCCAGGATATATATATATATATATATATATATATATATATATATATATATATATATATATATATATATATATATGCATCGTCACTGGTGATCTTTGAATAATGTTTGCGTCAAGAAGTACTCAAGTTCTATGTAGTTCAAGAGGAGTGTATTTGATTGACTCCACGGTTATGTTGGTCTCAATTCCTCCAATGAAATTTCAAATAATTAGATTTAGATCAATTTAAATCCATGCCCAAATAAATTTTTCTTTTTTTTGAATCTTATTTTAATTCACTTGAATATCCTTTGTTTTAAGGGGGAAAATAAAACTCTATTTTTTATGTCTAATATGGCTTACAAGTCTCTGTAATTTTTTAGGAGAAAGGCAATTAGGGCGTGTTCTTTTGACTTATCATAAGTACTTATCATTAATATTGAACAATTTTCAGCATAATCCAGCATCACTCAATTCAATTTAGCACTATTAAATACTTATTAAAAATACATGGTTATAATTTATGCTATCATTCAATATGCTTCAGCATATTTCAGTATAATTCAGCATATTTAACATACTTCACCATATTTCAACATGATTTAACACTGAGCCCCGATAAATACTACTCGTAAATCGAAAAGATGCACCTTCAATTAAGACTCATCAATCATTTATCCTCTCTTATGGGTTTAAAACATTCACAATAAAATATTGACCCAGCGATTAATAAAAATCTTGATTAAATTAAGTCTCAAACTAAAATTCTTCTTCTATTTATATTGTGTGACCTTCAAGACTCATCTAAACGGCGACAACACTCTCATTCTCTCTCCCCTACAGGTTGCATCAAGACCTTAATGTGCGGAGCACTGTGCATTATTGAAAGAACAGTGATAATTATTCAATTCTCTCATTACATGTGTGCAAGTTTACAATATTTTTAGCAAAATAGAGTATCTTATTATGTGACATATATTTCCAGACTTTGGGTGATCATAAAGTAATTAATAGAGCAAGAACTTCCTAAACTGACATATATTTTCTTTACGAAGATATGCCAAATAGTATGCAGATTGCAGGCTAATAATCTTAAGGCAACATCTGAAAGAAATCTAGCTAATGATCTCTCTTCATATCTCCAGACCGATGCGTGACCCTTAAATTAAATTTCTAGTATCTCCATCACCTAACTACCTAAGTTATTAATTACTAGATTATGTTTTGATTCATTCTCGAATTTTAAAAGTTTGCAACGTATTATAATATTTCATAGTTGTTTGTTTTTTAATTTCTCTTTGATATCTCAATCTTGCAGAATACGCTGTAAACATATTAAGACATATTGATTTAAAAAACAGCCAATTTCATATTGACATTTGAATTTTACATTAAAGATCCTATGAAATGACCAACATTAATTAGCAATTCATATAGATAAGTTCTTTAGGAATTTTTTAAAAAAATTTAAGCTACATTTCACACACAACAATCTTCGTACCTCCCTATAAATTCAAGTGGAAAGAACAATTTAAGTGGCCTACGATACCAACACAGGTCAATTCAAGTGGTTTGATACTTGTTCTCCTTAGATAAGGTCTTGGGTTCGAGTCTTGTAAAGGAAGAAAATCCGTCATGCGAGAGTTCTGCCCCTCATTAAACCAATAATAACTCGACTCCAGTGAAATGAGAAAGCCAAGACCCGAAAAAATACCTACGATAAAATAAGAGGAGGAAGGCAGTTTACTACCGAATAAAAAAGAGTCACAAAAATCGATATAAGTTATGATAGTGGCATACGAAGGCCTAATGCCGAGCATGTGACAGGCATTTGCCCTTCAAAACTTAGGGTTAGGCTGGCAGTGGCACAGCCAGAAATAGTGCACCGATGCACGTATCCGTTATATATTCCTATGCATTAATTTGACCAGATGTTTGACCATCTACGATTCTATGCATCTATTTCAAGCTAGCTGTTGTCTTAAAATGAGATTATGTCATCTAACTCAACATAAACTACATCTTAGTGGAATTTTTAGAAAGCATAGTATGTGGATACTCCAAATAGTCTTAAAGTTATTTAATAATATATTGATAATATCTATATATCAAATAACATATTAAACCTTTATGAAACATAATACGAAAAAGATTCTGAAACATGAGTTCTAAGTCGATAAAAGATGATTATACATAACTTTAATTATAACTATTTGAAGTCAGCATGTATAATATACAGTGAGCCAATATATATTTATCTTTGCAAAAATAATGCATTATGTATATATTATTAGTTATTACAATAAAAGAAGAGCCAAAAAAAAAAAAATGTATCTCAACAGAATACTTGTTAATGACTGTTGTTGTGAAAAAGATTTTCTAGTGGAAGTCTATTATTTAAGACAAATTTTTTCGTCTGGTGATCACGCACTTTCAAAGATTTTTCAAGGATTATTATTCTCAAACTTTATAATTAATTTACAACATCATTGACTTAATTACACCACAAGAAAAATGCATTGATAAATCAAATCCCCTTTGTTTAAGTTAAGAGCACAATACTAAAAGGAAACAAATTAAGGTTGGTTCGTTGCGTACATGTTTGATGCATATAAGACGATAAGCCCCTAGATCTTCATGCTAATCAATAGGAGTATAAAATCTCAAGAAAATCTAGGCTAAGAATTGAATAACCAATGATATCTCACACCTTCCATGACAAATCTGGAGATTTTTGATCCATATTTAGGGGTTTTCTGTGTCTGATATTCCACTTTGCAAATCTAACAAAAAACTCACCCAATATATATTTTTTTTCTGGACAGAAAAATCCCTCTAGATCTCCAGCAAGCATTGTGGTTCATGCATAAATATAATATGTGGAGTATGATCAAAATTTGATTTATTGAGTACTTGCTAGAGCCATTGGTCAATATAATATTGAATAGTGAGATCATTAATTAATTAATTACTTGCACTATGTTTAATTGACTTGATATTGTAATTGTTGGCAGAACATGCTTGGAACAGCATACATGCCTTTCATTAGCCAGCCTAGAGTGCTGACGCTATATGACTTTCTCCTTCTACATTACTGTATATGCCTACCTTTTTTTCCCTTTGGGTTGCGCCTTCAATTACTTCTTATTATTTTTCAATTTGTCTATTGAAATCGGTCTCTCTATGAATAGTCATGTGTATAGAATCAAGATTGCATACATTTAAATCCCTCCGACCATACGGAAGTGAGACCTACATTGAAATTAGATGTTGTTGTTGTTGTTGTTATTGTGTTCTTCAATCTCTTATTAGCATGTATGCGTCTATATAGATACCTATTGACGTAGTGAATAGGTTATCTGGGTTGAATTAACTTTAGATCGAGTTAATTAAAATCATAATGACGAAGTGCTGGCCCTTTTTGAGTTTAAATAATGTTTATGCTCACTGATTACTTAGTAAATTTTTCCGGAAAATATAATCGATATTTGTCTATTGATATTCTAGACAAATTAGTTGAGGTCAGATTATAAAGTAGAAGACAAATAAATACCTTTTTTTTTGGCAATGTTCTTTTCAACTAATCATAAATATTTATATTAGTATTTAGCACTAATCAATACCGATCAACACCGATCAACACTCATTAGTACTTAATCACATTTCTTTCTTATCATTACTCATCAGCATTCATAAGCACTTATCAGTACTTATCAACATTGATTAATAATAGGTTACTTATGATAAGTTGAAAAGAACATACCGTTTGTGCATATGAGGCGTAAAGGTCAGCGTAGACGATCATTAACAACAACTTTTAAAATCTTTACCAACTAAGTTAATTGGCGCCAACAAGTACCTTATTTTATTCTTTTAAGCTTTGACGAATAGAGTTGGTTTTGACTTTGAGTCTAATAATTAGGCTTAGCTAGAAAAGTTTTACAATTGTAAAATATATATATATATATATATATATATATATATATATATATATATATATATATATATATAAAATAAAATGTCTCACCATATCGTGTTTGATGTGTAGCATATATTGCGTAATTTGGTTAAATTGTATGTTTTTTTCAATAAAGAGTAGACAGGATCGAATATCATGAATGAGACACAAAATACAATATACTTCATGTTTGGATCTCCGTCTGCAGTAGATTATATTGTCTTTGCGGCTCATCTGAATCTGAAATCCGAAGAAAAAAATTGCCACCATTTAAAAATGGGCTTTTTCATCGAGGTCTATGACCTAGAGCTTCAAGCTAATGTGGCGGAGCGATAAAGGTCGTAAATTTAATAGAGACGTTGATCTAGAGAGAGGCCAATTTAGAGATGTCAACGAACCGGATTCAGATGAGATGTGGTAACATTCGAATCCGAATCCGATTAAGTTTCAGATTTAAAAATTCGATCCCAATCCAATATTAGAGACAACCTCAAAATTCGATCCGTGTTGGATTGAATGGGAGTCGGATTTGATCCAATCTGATCGATTTTCTTTCCCCACAATAATTTTGCATTATTTTTTTCATTTGAACTTATTCTGACCACATATCGATACGATAATGTTCACATTCCTATCATTCCAACAGAACACTTAAACATTTAATACTAAACTAAGAAACAAATGCAAGGACGCAGATGACGCCGGAGGGCAACGGCAGGGACTCAAGCGGTTGGTCGGTTGTGGGATGGGACTAAGAATAAGAGAGATATGGGGAAGGAGAGTCAACTAAGCGACTAATATGAGGTGGGTGTTAGGGACTTGGGGCTAAGTTTGGAGAGTTTATTGTGGATGTGTACAATAAAAAAATTAAAAATCAAAAATTAGGATGGGGGGTCGGGAGCGGGGGTTGAACTTAGAGGGTAGACCTTTGATTTGTAAAATTTAAATTTGAATTTTAATGGTTTACCAAAATAGTCAAATTGGATTGGAAATTAGATCGGATGTTATCTTCCCTTTGGATCCGACTTGAGCTCGGATTTTTTTTAACGGACTCATACTCAAATAATTTTTTTCTCATATTTGAATAAGATTAGTTTTCATCAAACCAAAACAAATGTGCCTCGAACTCGAATGTGATTGTCATCTCTAGACGTATCATTTACTTGTTACGTGGGAAAAGTAAAAAGGGGCTTTCAGCAATCAAGCATTCAATGGATAGAAGAAGCCATTCATTCATCCAGTTTAGATGAGCAGCTGAACGCCTAACGCCTAATGCTACCACCCTATGAACGCTGCACGCAAAATTGCAAACGCTAACTGGCAGGTCATTTTCCACTTTATTGTTATTATTATTAACAAGAGAGACACAGGAGATGGGCCCAACCCTATGATTGGGCCTCAATAACTACACCATTCCTTAATTAGAAACTTCCTTCAACAATTTGCATTCTACATATCAGTACTGGTATTACATAAACTAGGTAATTTTGAAAGCGACCTTTTACATGTAGCCTGTGCTCTTGACTCTTCACTCTTGACTTGGCCAGGTAAAATTGTGAAGTGGTCCTCCCCCCTCCCCACCCTCCCCAAAAAAAATAATTTGTATCCATAGTCAAATATGTCACTTCATCATTGAAGCTGTAGTGTAGTTATTCTCAAATTATAATATTGATAAGTTGGATGGATTCTTTACTTAATTTTTGAACTTGGATGATTCAAAATTAACCTCAATATCAAACATGAGTCAATACGTTGTACATCAGCTAAACTCAAGAAGACATGTAAATTAATTATTGAATTATAATATATATTCAGATAGATTAAATTTAAGCTGATTCGACCCATTTATTACTTACTTTTTCCACTTTTATAACAATCATAATAAACCAACTAATAGAATTCAAATTTGTCTTGAATTCAAGATGATTCAATTGAATGAGAGTGACCCTAAATGTCATGAAGATGAAATTGACATAACCAGAACAAAAGCTCGTGCAAGATTCATTAATTAACACAAATTTACAGTGGACTTGTTCGTTTCACCGTTGGGTCAAATGCAAATGCTCCTAAACGTTCTCAAACGGTGTCAAATATTAGCCGCTATTTCTGAACGCTTCCAACCATTTTCAAATGATTTCAACCGTTTCCAACCACTGTAATAGCTAACAATTCCTAAAAAATAACTCATGACCTCTCCTAAACAATAAATATAAACATTACCAATCGCTACTCCCGAACAATGTCAACCGTTAAACACTAATTCTAAACGCTGAAACAAAGGTTTATACCGATGATAAGAACAGGCATGCAATGAATGTGGATTATATGCATCACTCCGTTGTGCTATTTCATTTATTCCAAGCAAGAAGATAAAGAATTCTTCCCACAATACTTATACTTGCTTTCTTTATGGGGTATATATACCAAGTGAAAAGTGATGTACCGTCTAATTAATATTGAGGTGATAGTACTGTGATATACCATTTGACATACTATTTCTGGAAGAATAAAGAAAATTGTACCTTCTTAATCTTATTATGATAACATCAAATACAGGTTTCTTCCCAAAAATTTCTTGCATCCCCCTGCCCTCTTCATCGGGTATCCCTCCCACGCACCTGTGTCTACGCTATTTAATTGTCGCATATGAGATGATTATCTCTTAATTGGGGAGTATCATAAGTAATATTTATGAGAAGAGGACGTTTATATTTCAAATTTTGGTCTTTGAGAAAAGAAATATAATATAATAAATAATAATTATAAAACTTATCTGAATTTGAATTTTAATAAAATTTTTTAATTCTATCTGGGCTAGATATTGGTAACAAGTTGATTCTGAGCTAGTGATCTATACTTAAGCCATTACTTAAGCATCTCAATGTGCTCCATTATCTACCTTTTTAAGTTTTCAAAAGATGAATTTTAAAGACTTTAAAAGTTAAAAAGAATATCCGTTGGAGATAACTTTTTGTTTTCTTCTGTTTTAGCATGTGAGTAGGGGAAAAAATGACTTATTGACAATGAACTATATTTGCATTAATGTATTTTTTATTTCTTGGACAAATTAAAAATATACTGAACAACTCAACCAAACATATACAATAAAATGATTCCCTTGTCACCTCAAATCTAAAAGTGGTGCTGAATTATTTATATATATTTTTGCCTTTTTTCCCGCTCACAATGTATCCCTTTTAATTATTATTAAAACCACAGAATCTCTCCATTGTTTAACCTTCAGATAGAAATTAAATTCTCTTGGGTCTCTGGTTTTCAAAGAGTTGATAAGTCTTGTTGATGGAAAGATTGTCCTATGGATTCTCATTTAGCGTGACACATGAGATGCTCTTCAATAATTAATTAATTTTTGGCACAAATTTTTCCTTTTTTTGGTTTAATTTTTGTGTGAGGCTAAGGCGGTTGTAAAAGATAAATGTCGTTGAAACTTATTTATTTAGTTATTTATTTGTATGGTTAATTAAATTTCTTATTCTTGTAAATATAGTGAACGTTCTGAAGACTACTAATTATTTTTAGTAGGTTAAATAACAAATAGTGATTAAGTTTGGATATTAGAAATATTAATTTCTTCTGACGGAATAGAAATTTTAATCTTGTTAATGCATGTGTGTTACTAAGTTTCACAAATAATTTTGGATAGAGTGACTTTAAAAAGTGTGAATTAATTTATTCATAACTAAATAAATAAATGACGCAACTTTTGAACTAGGACGAATTCCCAATTCCCCTTCTATTTTTTTTTTTCCTACAATGAAGGGGGACAAGTGGCCTCTTGCCTGTAGAGGCCTTTTATCGGCACTTTTGATGATATTTAATACATGTGTGGTCAAAATTTAGGACTCAAATGTACAATCCTTAAATATGCTGGAGCCAATTTTCCGGTTATTCCCTGTGGGACCCATTTTGTTGGAATGAAAATAGCCGCTAGCTGTTAAAGATGCCTTCATTTGCGTATGCAGACTTCTTAAATTTAGAATTAAATTTCGCTCACACTAACTTCTACTTTTTCGTTACAATTAAAAAAAATTAAGCGAATTTGCATTATAAGAACCATTTTGCTTTTCCAAATTCACATTAAATTTATTTTCAAATTAAAATTCCCAATATTTGAGAACATTGCAAATTGCATCTTAATTGAGAATGAAACAAAACTACATATTTGTAATTTGATTTTTTTTTCCTCAATAAATTATGCATACATCAATTGAAACTAACCCATATGTATACGATTTTTTTTTTGGGGGGGGAGGGGGGGTCAGCAATGTATAAGAAGAATTGGTGTGTGCGAAAAAGAGCATGTGGGGTACTATTGCAATATTTTCTCCGTGGGAATTGACAAGCACAAATCTATGCTGCATAGGTACGTGTCGTTATATGAATAAGGGGCGGAGTTCACTTTGCAGGACCAAAGGGGGAAATAACAGCCTTTTGAACCCAACCAAAGATCTATTGTTTGTCCTACCCGCAAAGAAAAAGCGTCCAACATTGGTCATTATATTTTAGGGGTCATTCCTCTTAACTCATTCTCTCCCCTCTCATTTATGGTTTATTATGTTCCTATCAAACATCCCCTTCTTCATTCCTAACATTATTCGTGGGGCCATGATTCTAAAGGGAAACTTAATTTGTTCAGAAAAAGAAATAATAAACTTTTGCAAATTTTGTGGGGGGAAAGTTTGCATTCTAAATGAGACGGTCATAATGACTATGACTTGTAGTTTTGTAGAAAGCCGAAAGTTGAAATGATTTTACCTAAAATTTAGCACAATTTGAATGCCTGAAAAGGATTGTATTCTCCTACCAAAATGTACTTAATTAGATATTTTCTTTTTTTTTTTATAGAATTTATTCTATTTGAAAAAGGACAAATTACGTAGCTCATTTTAAGATGTAATTATCAATGGGATATTAACATTAATATGCAAAGTGCTAGTTCATGCACCTAATCAAAGTTTCTTACTTCGTCCTGAACACACAAGAAGTGGTAAAATGAGAAGCATGAAAATGATAGGGGGCCAACAAGGGTGCAAAATGGGAAAAATCCTCTCAACATGTAAGTGTATATTTTAGGATAAGATGGGCATAATAAAACTCATCACATCAAGTCATCAACTATGTACAATATGTGCATAATCTCATGAACAAAGCAAAATTCCAATTTTTTTTTCCCCTTCTAGTTTCTCCATCTTAAATCCAAAACGCGATCCCCTAGAGCTCTAATAGTCCAAAATACATGGCATAGTAATAAATAAAAAAGAAAAATCAAAGACGTGGCTCACAGTGCAAAATTTCGCCCCTTCTTAACCCTCACAAGCCCAAATTTTACAAACCCCACAAAAATAAACTCATATCTAAACTAAGGGGCCTAAGAGTAATCTTCCTTCTGAACCCCCTCCTCCTCCTCCTCCTCCATGATTCATCCATTTTGGAAGGCCAGGCCACCCCTCATTCATTCATAAGTCATAATATATTTACCCATTTTTATGCAGAACATTGAGCAAATGAAATGAAAAAATTGCTAATTTCTTTCTTTCTTTTTTTTTTTTTTAGGAAAATGGAGAAAAAAAGAAAAGAGGGAATGAGGAGCTGGAAAAAGCTGGAAAACCTACTCCTCCTCCAAGAAGCGCCTCACAATCTTCACGCTTGGTGCCACCACTTGCCTCTCCCAAATATCTGACCAACTTTTTGAGCCATCCAAAACAGCCCTAAACGTATCAGAAGCGTCCAATCTCTGCAGGCCCCACCCTCCCATTTTCAGCCGTTGGATTTTCTCTATCTGCCTCTTCGCCAGCTGACACGTGTTGTCCTTTATGGCTTTCACCGCGTCCTTGTATGCACCCTCCCGCTCCCAATCATCCTCCCACTTTTCCTTTTTTTCCCGAAAATACCGTTCGAATTCCGGCACACCAATCGCCTTCCTCAGCCCTGAGTTGGGCTCCCACTCGTCGATGAGTCCCGACTCGTAGAACTCCGCCAACTCGTCCACCATCCCCGAGTCGAGCATGTCGTCGACTCGCCTGTCCAGGTACTCGTTCAGCACCGGAATCGACAGGTCAATCCACAGGAAGCAGCAGTTGTACCGGAGCTCCGAACGCACCGGGTCAAGAGCTCCGAACACGTCCGATTCCGGGTCGAACCGCTCCGTCAAGAGGGCGTAGATGAAAGAATTGGACCCGCCGACGATCATCGGCATCCGGCGGCGGGAGATGATCCCGGAAATGACGGAGGCGGTGCGTGAGCGGTATTGGGCCGGAGTGAACTCGCCCACGGAGGAGTCGACCTCCCCGAGCAAATGGTGGGGGACGCCGCGTCGTTCTTCGGGAGTGATTTTATTGGTGGTTATGTCGAGCCCTTTGTAGACTTGGATTTTGTCGGAGTTTATGATCTCTGCCGGAAAACGGATGCCCAGGTCGACGGACAGCCTCGACTTGCCGGACCCGGTGGGACCCATTATGACTATGAGCTTCTCTTTCCGCCGGGTCCGGCGGTGGTGGTCCATTAGTAGCGGCGCCGTGGAAGCAACGGCGGCGGCGGGGTTTGAAAGGGAGGAGGAGGAGGAACAGGAAGAAGTAGCAGTGGGTTTGAAAAGAGGGGATGAGAGAGATTGGGATTTGCGGGTGCAGCAACAATGGTAGATGGATCGCAAAAGAAGTCTCATAGGAGAGAAAAAAAATGCTTGGGCGGTGATTATGGCGTTTTTGGAGTATAAGCTGGAAAAACCACGAAATAACAGCAACACACAGAAAATATGAGAGAGAGAGAGAGAGAGAGGGTGTCAATGGAGGAGGAAGGAGAAGAAGGTACGGGCCGTAATGGTGATGGGTTCAGATGTTCGTTGTTTCTCTCTCATCAATGACAGAGTGTGTGTGAGAGAATTAAGAGAGAGAGAGTATATGTGTAGGATAGCGTGTGTGTGTGTGTGTGTGTGAATGTGATTTATATGAGATGATGAGAGCAGGATTAGGCAGCTGTTTTTTTTTTTTTTAAAATTATTTGATGACCAAAAATTAAAATAGAAATAAAAAAGGGGGAGATTAAATTTGACTGCTGTAAGTTAATTTTCAGTTTATAGAGATGGCGTAGAAAGAGGAAGAGGAAGGTATAATGGGTGAGGCAGCCATGCGTCCTGGGACTGAGAGCACCACGCTCGATGGAATTGGAGGAGAATGTTTTAATGGGGACCTGGACCAATAGGACACCAAACAGACCCCTAAAAATAAATCAAAACTAATTGGTAACTATTACCTTTTTCTTCCTTTTTGTTTCTATTCGCTTATTTTATTTTTTTTACATTTCAAGGTATGGCTTCAATGGGTTCTTTATTACTCAAGCCAGAGGAGAAGCTTTAAAAAAAAAAAAAAAAAATCAAAGAGAGAATCTGTTTATTATTACTCGGGAAGGGTAGAGAGAAAAAGTAGGGGAAAAAAAAAAAATACAGAGGGGTGTTTGTTTTAGTAATATTTCTTTTTTTTAAAAAAAAAATGATGGTGCTGGCGGGATGGGAAAATCGAAACTAATAAGCAATAAGCATGGCTTAAAAGCCTTGAACCTTTTGCACTGACTTCTGACAGCTCTTTTTAATAAATGAAATATATGCACCACGCATTCACGCCTGAATATGAAAATTGTACGAGACTAACAAGACTACAAATAAAATGCGGGCTGCTCATGGCCACCCTTCTCGACGCTTCAAAATTGTGTTCATGTCATATATCAACTCTTTTTGAAATTTTGTTATCGTTGTACTCTTCAAAAATTAATTAAATTATACCTTTATAGGGATAAATTATAAATGTAACACAACGCTCATCACCATTTATGTGTTTTATATAAAATATCTACCAACATGATTGATTGTAAGATAATAAGTGAAGAGTGATTGTTATAGGAAAAGTACACATATTAACCACGATGAAACTAAATTGAGCCATGTGATATTCATCCTCCATACTCACTCTCCTAGTCCATACGACGACAACCCCCCTCCCCCCAAAAGGCAAAAAGTATCTACGCTATGAATTTGCAAATGACTTAAGGTAGATGCAAATTTCTTAGTAACTTTTATAACTATTGTTGCAGTAAAATATCTCGCTCAAATATTTTGACATATTTGGCAAACAAACTATTAACTATTGGTTTGTAGTTGATTATATTGACTATGGGTTGTTAGATGATTGCTTTATTCATTTGCACCAGTAAATTACACTAATTATTTTTTCAGCAGGAGGAAAACGGTATTTAATAAAATCAATTGTCTTTGAAACGATTGTTGCTAAAAGTAATTAACTATTTTGTCTTGTACTTAATTATTTATTTAGAACAGCTTTTATTGACAGTATCTAAGTGAAATTCACAGTCACAAATTAAATATCCTGTGTCTATTTCCTTTCTCCCCCCTCTACGCCTTAAACCTTGTAATGTGTTTATAGTTTGTATGCAACATTTGAGAATCAAATCAATGTTAAGTATGAAAACCAAGTCATTTCACAAGCTATTTGCTTATATCAAAGGTTGATTTTTCACATTTGAGAATC
This sequence comes from Carnegiea gigantea, assembly GCA_029747015.1. Lineage (NCBI taxonomy): Eukaryota > Viridiplantae > Streptophyta > Magnoliopsida > Caryophyllales > Cactaceae > Carnegiea > Carnegiea gigantea. The sequence goes on from JAKOGI010000078.1 coordinate 206,678, forward strand.
AAATCAAGGTTAAGTGTGAAAACCAAGTTATTCTTCCACAAGCTATTTGCTTATATCAAATCAAGGTTAAGTATGAAAACCAAGTTATTTCGCATTACAAGCCATTTGCTTATGTCAAATGTTGATTGTTCGTACGCCTATGGATTGACTATTCTTGGGGAAATTAAATCTTATTGATGCATCATCCTCAGCTTGGTGAGTATGTTTCATTGGACAAATGTCAATGTTCGTGTCCAATCATTGACGAGAAGCTCAAATCGGTACATAATTGTCAAGCTATCGATACAGTCCGCACATACATACTTCTTGGTGGGGGTGGAAATGAGCTGTGCTCACCGGTGGGAGCTGGCGAGCTTGCTCGATGAGAAACTTGGATAGCTCAGCTCTAAAAAGGCTTCAGCTCGTTAAAGAAATGAAACGGATGGAGTTTATAAAGAGGTATACATTAGACCTGGCTTATAATACAACTTTAAAAATTAAATTAAATTATGTTTGATTAATAGAATTTGGAACTTATTTCTTACCTTTTTACGTATTTATAGATTCTAAATTCATAACTGTATATCATAGTTCGCTATCATAAATTCATTTCGCTTCGCTTTTTTAGTGTTCTCTCGTCGATGTTTTAATTCAATTTTCGCCATCTCCTATTGTAATAAGAGATAATGAAACACATCAGAAATTTGGGCTCAAGGAGGGACTTGAAGGGGCATAACTTGGCTCTTGAGCCTTAATTTTCAGACCCAGTAAACTCCCCATCCGAGCCAAGCTTACAAAATAGTGCATTAGCTACGCCTCGGCCCTCTCAGGCTCAAACTTGACCGTGCTCATTTCCACCCCCATTTGTTAGCTGTTGAGATCTAATACCTAATGTTATGTATTCTTAGTTTTGAAGATTAAAAAAGACCCTAAGTCATTGAATGTAATGCCTTAACCATCTTGCAAGCCATATGCAATTTCTAAGACTGCTCTTCTTATAAATAATGGACCCCAAAGATCCACCAAAAGTCGTTTTGACTACGCTTCTTAGTGCAGTTTTTTCGTTATATTTTCTTTTTTTTTTTTTGTTGTGAAGGGAGCGACAGACAAAGGTTAATGTAGGCATAATTCGAACCCAGGGGTTTAACAACAGTTTCCAAAAATTTTATCAGTTAAGTTACCGACACCCACTTTAACTTAATTATTTAGGCCCTGCTTGGTAAACAGTTGTTAGCTGTTAGCTATTTGAATTAGCTATTTGTAAAAAACTGTTTGGTAAAGTTAGTTGTTTTCAATAAAGATGTTTGGTAAAATTTCATTTATATCCTTATCTCTACATTATTTCTTAATAGAATATATTTTTTTAATTTATTGGTCAATTTCTTTTTAAAAAGAATTAAATTGGTGTCATAGGTATAAATTAACTTCATTTGTGACCAAACAAAAAAAAAGAAAAACTTAATTGATAAAACATTACTTATTAAATTCTACATAACTTGTATTCATCGTCTATTTTATTTCTTTTCAATTTGTTCTTATGTAAATAATATCAATATTTTATAACATTATTTTTTATTTTTTTCTTTTTGTTTATAATGACTTTATTTTCATTAGATTCAATTCATACAAAACATATTATGCTACAATTTTACTTCGATCCAAAGCTCATTATCGAGGTAACTGGAAGGGAGATTGAATAATTTAAAGTATACATATCAAAATATTAAACGTTCATAAAGATGCATGGTGAGAGAACCAAATAAGTGTGATATAATATACTAGTGAAATTAAAAAATCTACACCAATATGTATACTACTTGGTTAAAAAAAAAAAAAGTAATAAAAGAAACAATGCAATTTCAATGGTTTGTTTTTGCCTTAAAAAATATATCTCTACTTTTGCTCATCTTCAAGATCTAGTTGGAATTCGAATACTAGTAAAGAACACTTTATAATACTATATACTGTTTCTATTTTACAAAATAATATTCTATAATATAATGTACTGGCATGTAATGTAATTTATTTAAAATCTTGGGCAAATGTATCATTTCCACAAAAGACTCTTTTTAAAAAGAGCTGTTTGGGGTCAAACAACAGTTTTAAACAACTGTTTATCAAATATCCATGTAGTTATTTGACTTAGTCAAAACAACTAAAACACTCCCAAATGGCTCTTTTCCCCTCCAAAAAACTGTTGTTACCAATGTAAATTATTATGTACAACTGGGTGGACAACTCAATTGTCCACCCGAACCCACCAACAGCGATTTTCAGTCATCCAACTGCCGAGCCCTAGGTTCTTTTTTTTAAAAAAAATTTATTCTCCTCAATTTTTTAAAATCGCGGTTTTCATTCTGCCCATTGTTCGATTACTCTTCGCTGCTTCGATTGCTTTAATGTTTAGCAATTATTGAATGATTGGGTTTGATCTTAACGTCGCTATTGATGTTGAATCTTCATAAAACGGGAATTGTTCGTCAAGTTTGATAGTGCTTTTTCGATCTTTGTTTTTGTTTTCGGTATTGGAAGTTGTGTTCGTTAGTTTTGCGTTTTGGTGAGTTAATTTCGAGATTTTTGAACTGGATTGCATTATGTAAATTTTGGTTTGCGACATATGAGAAACGATAGCTCACCATTATGAGTTATGTGCTCACTAAATATAGTCGTTGGCTCACTAAAGGTATACATTTAGGTCACTATAAAAAAATATGCTACCCTGTGCTGCAGAGCAGTTTTTGCTCACTAAAAGAAACGTTTGGTTTACTAAAATTGACCTATGTGCTCACCGATATTGTATTATAGCTCACCACAAATGTTATGGTTATTTTTCCAGATGATATTTTCATTGTTGTTATGTATATATGAGAAACAACAGCTCACCAATATGAGCTATGTGCTCACTAAATATAGTTGTTGGCTCACTAAAGAAATACATTTAGCGCACTTGTATTGAGCTTGTATTTAGCAATCATAAATCAGTTCTTTGCTCACCAAATGTAATCACTATAATTAATCTTATACATAATAGGAAAAACAATAGCTCACTATAAAAAAATATGCTACCCTGTGCTGCAAAGCAGTTTTTGCTCACTAAAAGAAACGTTTGGCTTACTAAAATTGACCTATGTGCTCACCGATATTGTATTATAGCTCACCACAAATGTTATGGTTATTTTTCCAGATGATATTTTCATTGTTGCTATGTTATATGAGAAACAACAGCTCACCAATATGAGCTATATGCTCACTAAATATAGTCGTTGGCTCGCTAAAAAAATACATTTAGCGCACTTGTATTGAGCTTGTATCAGCAATCATAAATCAGTTCTTTGCTCACCAAATGTAATCACTATAATTAATTTTATGCATAACAGGAAAAACAATAGCTCACTATAAAAAAATCTGTTGCCTTGTACCACAGAGCATTTCTGCTCATTAACACAAGCGTTTGGCTCACTAGAATGAAGATTGTGCTTACCAATTATGCGTTATAGCTCACCACAAAAATTATGTTGTTTTTGCAGATGATACTTCATTTTTCATATCTACATTAGATCGTTCTGTTGCTAAGGCTATTAATGTTGATTATCATGTTAGAATTTTGTGTAATCCTACTGGTGTTTCAAAAGGCAAAGGCGTATTCGTAAGCTATATAATATATTTGATAAGCAATACAATATTAGTAAGAAATATTTATATTATCTTTTATTATGACATAAGCACATTCGTATTATACACATTTAGTTAGTATAATACAAATATAGTCCAACTCACTAAAAGTATATCATAGCTCATTAAATATAAGTCATAACTTACTAAAAGACGAACATATCATACCTTAAAATATGAACAAAAAAGTATATGTGCTAACTAAAATTGTTTGTTCACTCATTTTTTATTATGAATGATTAGTATTCCACGCTAAATCATATTAGTCACAAAATATATTTTATAACTCACCAAATATCTATCATAGCTCACTAAATAAATAGCATAGCTCACTAAAAAGATTAGTATAGATAGCCAGCAAATAATATTGTGAAGTTCTTGGGTTATGTTACAGCTCAATCATTTTTTACTATACCATAAGCGTGTTTGTATTATATTTTCTGAGTATAATAGAAATGTAGTGAATTAATTGAATATAGTCCAACTCACTAAATATATGTCATAACTCACTAAATATTTGCCATAGCTCACTAAAAAAATATAGACAATTAGAAGATAGTTTAGTGAGTTTCAGATGCACAATAACGCTTTTTTTTAGTACAATAGTACATTTTAATAAGTTACATAGTATTTTTACTAAGTGAAACCTAGGATACATAAGATGTATTGATTTGATCTATCCGCTCACTAAAAGTATGTATTAGCTCACTAAAACTGTATCTCAGCTCGCTAAGTATTGTAATGAGTTATATATTTTTAGTGAGCTGAAATTCGATTGTATAATCGGTTCTGTACAACCGGTTGTATGGTATACCAACTTATAAAATAAATATCATAGCTCACTAAAAAAAATATAGACAACTAGAATATAGTTTAGTGAGTTTTAGATTCACAATAATACTTTTTTAGTACAATAGCACATTTAATAAGTTATATAGTATTTTTACTAAGTGAAATTTGGGTACATAAGATACATTAGTTTCGGTATGTCTGCACACTAAAAGTACGTATTAGCTCACTAAAACTGTGTTTCAGCTCACTAAAATAATTTAGTGAGCTATACATTATTTTTAGTGAGTGAAACTAGATGCACAGCAGCATATTTTAGTGAGCTATAGGGCATTTTTAGTGAGCCGAAATCCAACGGTTTTCTTTGTGTTTTGTACGTGGGGGCAATTTGTGAACCCGGTATAACAACTATGTTACCAAATACCCACGTAATTAACTTTTATTACGTATATGACTAGTTAATTATCGATCTTTTTGGAATGAGAATAAAATTATTCATTTAACTTGAAGTTAAACGATGCACGGCACCCACCTAGTTTTTGCATCATAAAATCTCTCCGTGCAACATACTGGATACTATAATAGCAACTCAAATTAAATCTGTGGGAAAGTATACACATCTCATTTTGAGGTCAAACGTATGTCATTAGGCTAAGAGAGATTTTTAGCTTAGCTGGTTAGCAACTCAATAATCCAATGCATGCTTCATGAAGTCTAAACATTTAACAATTCATGCTCAAGAACTCCCCAACATGCAGTGTCTAATTGTAGTTTTTAATGGACAATTAATACAGTCAAGACTATCTAGGTACCTTAATTAGAAACTAGAGGCACATACAATGCACCAAAGGGAGATTACTATTATAAGGTTAGAGATTAATTAAGTTTGGTATCTTACATGCTCAGTGTTTGCACTGTTTGCCAGCATTTCATGAACGAATCTGGTTTCTTTATGTAGGAGACAAGAAGAGCATAATGCAATTTTAATAATGCAGTAAATGTGCATGCCATAGACCCCTGTTTTTTTAGGTAATTGGTACTGAAACTTTAATTTGTTAGGTACTCAAGTTTCAAATTATAGTTATTTGAGTTAGGTTTTGTATTGGACAATCCCAATCTTTTGGCGGCTCTTTAAGTTGTCCTTTGGAATTTATTTGGTTGGTTTGGTTTATTTAAGGAATTAAAAACAAAAAAGTATTCACTGTTATTTTTCAATATCTGTAACACCTGGCTCCCCAAATAAAAAGTTCCAGTATGTCTTTTGTCCTGTCAACATTTCTCCTTTCATGGATTTATTATTTTCATATTTTCTTTATTCATATTTATTTAAACTGTTTGCCACTCCATGTCGGATACATTTTTATAGAGGTGTTCATCATAATTTATGTAAATGTTATTTTAAAAAGCTCTACTTTGGAATAAAATAACAGAGACAGGAGATAATTAAAAAGAATTATCGCTCAATTAGGTATAATCCTCACCCAAAAAGAAAGAAAAGTAATTCCTCTCATTATGCCGATAGCCCAATATACGGACATAACTATTCTACATACCCTAACAAAATGGACATTGAATCTAGGTCTCTATTAACAACTCTTAAAAATTTTATTAGTTAAATTAACTAACACACACTAACAAATAACATTTGACAAAAACAAAAGCAATACAAAATTAGAGACCTACTTAACCTTCCACAAGGAAAGGAAAAAATGATCCAACCAAAATTGCAAGTCAATGGTCTATATATCTAAAGGGCATGATTGCGACCTAATAAAGTCCATAACAACACGATTGGTTGACACTCAAGCTTATTTTACACATTATAATCTTATATTATGAATAAAAAGAATGGTGCAGAATCAAAAGCTAATAGAAATGGTTCTGTTCAACATATTCATACATAAACCAATAAAGAAATCAACCAAAATGAGAAACCAAAATAAAACACAGTCATGACAAACTGTTTAATTCTTCTCTCTACCTCCCTCTTTTCTAAAAAATGATAGCACTTCTTTATTCGTAAGGTAATACCATGCATGCTCACTTTTCAATTCATATTTTATTTTTATCATTGATTAACTTGACAAAATTAAGGTTGTACACTTAAATACATAATTTTGTAATTCAGATGTAAGACTGTTATATCAGATCTTCACATTTTGCCTGATTGTAAAACTTTAATTCGGGGCATTGATATTGGTATTACAGACTAATTAAGGTTGTGTTAGTAGGGATTACTAATTTTACTAGCTGTTACTTGTTAGCGATTTTTACTAGCGATTAACTGTCACCCGTTAGTATTTAGTAGCTAGCTGTTCAGCTAATACTTTTAAATAAATGTGTTTGATAAAAGCAGTTATTCAGGCAGCAGATTTACGTGAAATAGTCAAAAAGCGTACAACAAAGGAAAATTTTAGTAAATAAAAAGGATAATTTTGTGATTTATCATGTAACCACAAGACAGGTGTTCTTAGCTTTTAAAAAATGCTGCCTCCAGTAGCTTTTAAAAAATGCTGCGTAAACCTCTAACGAGTACGTCACACATTACTTTACCGATCACCCACGAGTATTGGTCCATGACAATATTTCCATTACAAACTAGTGACCTTTACTTCAACCTCAACACAACTTAAATATATACTTTGCATGTATAGCCTGTTCTTTTTTGGCAATAAGATGCAACTGTAATAAGTTGGAGAAAACTATTAGGACCTGTAAGAACTGTAAAGAAGATGTTAGAAGTTATAAGAAATCTTAAGAGTAAATGTAAGCAGTTGTTGAATTATTCAAAAGCTGTATAGATATAATTTGTATGCACAATTGTTGGTTTATAATGTATGATTTGCGAAATGAATTATTTCATAAAACTGAATTACGTATTATATGTGTAACACCCCGAGTGTGGCTTAAAAGGATTTGAAGTAACTATTTGGGTACTGTTCTTTTCATAGTTTAATGGACCAAATCCACTTCTTCTCACTCCCACCCACTCCTTCCCCCCCTTTCCCACATCTTCCCTCACTTTAAAAAAAATACTACTCCTTCCCACTCTTACCCACTTTCACGCACTCCTTCCCACTCCTACATATAACTATTATTTTTCATATTTTTATTACAAATAAAAGATTACATTAAAAAAACAAAATACGTAACTTACATCAACTCTCCTACTTCATTCAACTTCTTCCCACTTCTTCCCACTTCTTCCCCGCTTCCCCACACTTAAAAAAATACCACTCCCACCCGCTCCTTCCCACTGTTTCTCACTCTCACCCATCTCACACCTGCAATTTTCCAATGAAAAGAGCAGGGCCTGAATCAATTTATCGGAAAAAAAAATGCATATAATCTGAATACATAAGCTCAACTTTATGACGAACAGTTTTCATTTTATACCATACCGTCTTTATGGGACATTTTACTGTACTTAATCAACGTTTGTTTAGATTCTTCTTGGGTTCAGAAAAAACCTCACAATATTCAACTATACGGTTATAGCATTGGTTCTCCTTACAACTGTAACTCTTTTTTTGTTTGCCGGGGGGGGGGGGGGGGGCGCGCTTTAAGCATCGTAAGTGAACTCGATTCTCACCGAATCTTTCCAATGAGAGGCTGTTAATAGGTTTTTAGCCTATTTTAGTGAGAGACATATACAGCTTTCGGCAAGCTTCCTTGACAATTGTTTCTGTAGCCTAGGCTGTGACTTACGATTCTCCTTTCACCCACTATAAAGAGAAAAGAAGGATACTTTTTCCATGTGAATTGTGGCACTGAGTTCCCTCAGTTTACTTTTGCTCATACTGGCTAAGATCCATACGTTGTTTTGAGATTAAATTTTTGAATAAGTAAATAATATTTTAAAAATATTGTTGAATAATTATTG